>BGPR01009954.1:0-54899 GCA_013235015.1 Araneus ventricosus | reverse complement strand
CATTGCGAAATCTATAGAGCATTTCTATCACTACTTTTTTGGACGGAAATTTCTTCTCTGAACTGATCATGCTTCTCTTATATGGCTTTTGAATTTTAGGGAACCTGAATGTCAGATAGCTCGCTGGATCCAAAGACTGGAATCCAAGGACTTCGAATATGGCTTCGAAATCCAGCATCGCAAGGGAACCTCTCACGGAAATGTAGATGCGCTCTCTCGAAGACCCAGCAAAGAGATCTCCAAACACTGCACGAATGCAGAGGAAAAGTTCGGAATGGAAACAGACATTTCCGTGAAAGTTTTAACAACTGAAGATTCCTGATCTTCAAGTGAGGTATAAAAGGAACAGCTAGGAGACCCTACTGTATGGCCAATTCTGGAGAAGAAACTAAATTCGGATGATCGAACATCTTGGCAAGAAATCGCTCCGGACAGTCCTGCAACAAAACGATATTGGGATCTTTGGGACTCCTTACACCTTAAGGATGGTGTTTTATATCGTAAGTGGGAGAGTGATGCTGGAAGCTTTTTTCATTGGCAACTAATTCTTCCGAAAACCAGAATTCAAGAAGTTCTGCGAGAGACTCATGACAGCTCAAGTGGAGGACATTTTGGAGTCATGAAAACTTTGAGCAAAACGCGAGAGAGATTTTATTGGGATCGACTTCGCAAAATGGTGCAGAGAGTGCCATGCTTGCGAAGCCCGAAAAGGACCCAAAACAAGAACTAAAGGTCGCTTACAGCGCTATAATGTGGGCGCACTTTTCGAAAGTGCAATGGGTCCAGATGCACGGCCGATCTTCAGTGGAATCGGGTTTCGAACACGGAATCCTCCATCCCGAAAGCCGAGACCTATGCAATTAGACCATCGTGGTCTTTAGTATAGTTATATAGAGAGCCAGTTCAGCGTACCCAGAGGGTGCTTAGTAGGACCAGGTGTCGATGCCTCTAATCGCCGGTCACGAACTCGGGACTCCGCCCCCCCCCCGGATAGGCCATTATTTGATACAGGTTAACAGTTTGCGACTATTGCAACGCTTTGTTCGATTCCCTTCGAACTTGGCATGAATATTCCTTGAAGTCATTAAAAACGACAATTAACTAAACTATTCTTAACACTAGGGATTCGGAAAACCCAAAAAATCATTTATAAGAATATTTCAATGACAGTGAAAATTGTTAAT
Organism: Araneus ventricosus; assembly: GCA_013235015.1. NCBI lineage: Eukaryota > Metazoa > Arthropoda > Arachnida > Araneae > Araneidae > Araneus > Araneus ventricosus. Next base: position 53,715 of record BGPR01009954.1, on the reverse strand, counting down.
TAAAATTGCATTTTTTAATATTGCATGATGCGGAATAATTCTACAGAAGAATATCTTTTTAAAAGTTTTACGAAGTGTTTTTTTTTATGTGCATGAGCGAATTCTAAAAAAATGTTTCAGATATGTTGGTACATTTCTGTACATTTTATTATTTTTTCAGCCGTTCAATTAATTGATTCAAATAACCTGCTCAGAAATCCTTCATTCTTAAAAATCTTTTAATTCATCGATATATACTAATCATATTGTAATACCGTGATTTGTATCGTAAGGAATGCAGACAATTAAGGGAAATTGACTGCATTGTCGTCAATCTCTTTTGGAATGGAAGGGGCTTTTCTTATTTTCCACGTAGATCCAACATGCACTCACGAACGACATAAACGAAGTGTCTGTAATAAGATATTATCAAAAAGAAGAAATGAGAAAAACAGTGTCTAAAATGAAATTTAGAAAAAAACGATGTCTATAATACAATTTAGAAAAGGTGAACTAGAAAAAAACGATGTCTATAATACAATTTAGAAAAGGTGAAGAGTCTTTTGCATATGAAACCGATTATTTGTTTCATTATCAATTTTTGGATTTCACATTTCAGACATGATTTATCATTCATCCCATCACATTGTAAGAAAACATATATATAGCTCTTTAGCCTTACTTTGAGATAGAATCCTCCTCTGTAATTGACCGCTATTGAGAAAGGGCGTCGGAAATTCACTAACACTCGATATCACTCGTTTTCTAAGAGGTAATCATTTTTAAACAAACACACTTTCGTGACAATTACCTGAATCCAAAAGTTATTTTAACTAATAATAATTTTTTGTAGGTTAATAAAGAATTCAAAGATAGATTATGTGAATCTGTATTGGTTTTGCATAAATGTATTTGAATCATTTAATGAAGCAATCGATACTATTGCCAACTACGATGAGAGATGCTCTAGTGCGTAAATGAGAATTTAGTAAATGATTCGCTGACACAAGAATCTGTTATAATGGTTTCAGCTGAGAAGTTTATACTTAATTGTATTAGCATGTGGCAGCACAAATTTTGAAATCAATTATAAAATCTTTTATTTTCATTTGTTTGGGGTTTTGCGGTGAAGTCTACTCTCATGTGTAGTCCAAAATTCGCGAATTAGTTAACAAATTTTTTATCCTGAATTGGAGAGAAAGCTGTTTTTCAGCAATCTTAAGTTTAAAACATTTCTTTCTACTGAACATAAACCTTTATTTTCGTTGCTTAATATCTGCTGCATATTTAATCAAGAACCAAGAGGTCGCGAAGAAGATCTGATGGAAGAATTTCAGTGCTCTTGGTGCAGCAAAAGATTTCACTGGAAGGATGGTCATTTCTGTTTCTTAAAAGGAAAGCCTGATAATGAATATTACGAATCTGATCTAGATGAATTAGAGAAACTTGCAGTAAGATTAGAGGAAGCAACAAGAAATCAGGACTGCACAAGTGATGACTTTAGGCATTCAAATCCAAAAACAAGGCTCATGATATTCAACTAAATAGTTCGTCTGGAAACGACAGAAATTTCTGTAGTAAAAACATTTTCCGAGGTGAGCAAGTCACTTCTTCGCCTGCATCTCCGTTCAGCACTCAGTGTCATGGAAGCAACCTTGATGTTTCACGCTCCGTTTCTTATGTTACTGCTCAGCAAAGCATTTTCGAAGTCGCCGAAGAGAGTCCTAAGAAGTCCTTATTTGAACAAGATGAAACATCACGAGGCGACTTTTGCAGGACCGATAATATACAGTCAAATCCCTCGGAACAGCTTTCTTCACAGAAGGATTCCGGGTGGCGTAATTTGAGACCGGTACCGCAGATGAAACGCAATAATACGAGCTTCGGAGACGATACGAATACTTGTATAAAGAAAGGAAACAGACCATCGGAATTTATTCGTGGAAGGAAAGAAAGCTATTTATATTCTATATCAGCTTCACCAACGTGTATAGAAAGGGGCGGAAATAACGCAGAAGCGCAGAAAGGCAAGGGTTATAGTAAAATTCAAAGTATCTCTGAAAAAGTCACTAAGATTGGTAATTCCTCAACTAGTGAAACTGCCACCAATATTGTAGCGCTCGGTTCTGATGCTGACGTGGTTTCTGTCGCAGGGCCTTCAGGAATCCGCACACAGTCTCGTAGGACTGGCAAGGAAAAATGCTTTGCATGTGATGTTTGTGGGAAAGTTTTTGGTAAAAAATGTAATCTGCATGATCACCAAAGAACGCATTCAGGCGAGAAACCCTTCGTTTGTGATATGTGTGGCAAAAGATTCTCCCACACAGGCGACCTTACGAAGCATATCCGAATTCACACCGGAGAGAAGTCCTTTTCATGTCATAGGTGTGACAAGAATTTCAGGCAGAAACACCATCTTGAGCTTCACCTCCGGACTCACACTGGAGAGAAGCCTTACAAGTGTCAATTGTGTGGTATGGCTTTCGCGAACCAAAGTGATTGCAATGAACACTACAAGGGAGAGCATGGCGGAAAGTAATATTTCCTCTAAGCTAAACAAGTGAAAAATATTGAATTTTTCATTTTTATATTTCTGTTTTATTATCTGACTAAATGACGAAAATTGAGCTTCTTAATTTGAGTGTTGTTTTATTCAGGTATTTAATTTTAATTTCTTGACGAATTGTAATGTTTTTATTACTGTAATCTGCAGTGCTCTTAAAAATGTAAATTAGTTTTTACGAGGTCGGAGGAAAAAATCTCGCTTTCTTATAAAAATATTTCTAAGAATTAAATTTCTTTTCTATATTTGAACAACGTGTATACTTTCCTAGAAATATTTTGAATATCTGAAAGATGTCATTTCCAAAGATATGTTAAAAATCCTAATTGTGTTCTTCTACTTCATTTTATTGATTAAAGAATGGAACAGTAAATGTTCTCTGAATATAATTTTTAAAGGCATGACTTTTCGCTCTTTTAAATGCTTAATTTATGGTTATCAGATCGATGAAGTATTTACAACTTCATATAAATCTTATTTTATTTGTAATGTCGTATATTCTATAAATAACATTTTTATTGCATGCATTAAAGATTTGGATTCATGTAGAATATTTTTGTAATATTTGTTGCAATAAAGACTTTTAATATTTGCAACTGTAATTTCGGGGTGTGTAAATACTTTAATATTGTTCCGAATTTTCCAGAAATTAACTAGTTTATTCCACTTATCCAACCTTCTACTGCATCTAATAATGTCATTCGAAACCGCAAAAATATGAATTATATTTTTCGTCATGTATTACAGTGCGTTATATATTAAAAACTTATTCAGAGATGGAAAACTGTTACTTGAATTGTTTTATCAATTAATTGGTTATGATATATGTTTAAACGTCTAAATGTAGCTTCTCTTGAATATTTCTTTTGTTCAGCATACACTTTAGTGGTCATAAAGACACGGTTAAATGAACTAAATTCTATTTTTAATTTTAAGGTTAGTGCGTTTGAAATAGAAAGCTTTTTAAATTTTCTACCTAAATTTTCATGACCATAAATCAATGAAATAGCTGATCATTAATGGAAGAGAGTAAAATTTCATTTTTTTTGTTATATAAAATAACAGTTTTTTGAAAACGTAAGAAATGTCATTTCCAAAAATATATGTTAAAAATCCTAAGTGTGTTAATTTACTTCATTTCATTGTTTAATGACCGGAACAGTTAAAGTTCTCTGAATATGATTTTTAAAGGCATGACCCTATTAAATGTATAATTTATAGTTGTCAGACCGTAGAAGTATATACTACATCAGAAAAATTCGGTTTTATTTCTGATCCAGTATATTCAATAAATAACACTTTTATGCATGCATAAAAGATTTTGATTAATGTTGAATATTTTAATATTTGTTACAATAAAGACTTTTATTATTTGTAACTATAGTTTCAGTGTGTGTAAATACTTTTATATTGATCCAAATTCTCAAAAAATTAGCTAATTCGTTCCATTTCTCAATCTTCTGCAGCATCTAATAATGCCATTCGAAACTGCAAAAATATAAATGTTATTTTGTCGTCATGTATTACAATGCGTTTTATATTAACTTATTTAGCGATGGGAAACTGTTACTTTAATTGTTAACAATTAATAGGTTTCGATATATGCAAATTATTGGTTATAAAGACCTATATAAATGGACTAAATTCTATTTTTAATTTTAAGATTAGTGCGTTTGAAATAGCAAGATTCTTAAATTTTTTACATAAATCTTCATGACCATAAATCAGTGAAACAGCTGATCATTAATGGAAGAGAGAGTAAAATATCCTTTTGATGTTATAACTAAATAAGTCTTTTTCTTAAATTTTAGAGAGTTTCATGTTTTGAAACAGTTAAATGATTAATGAAAAAGAAATCTGCATTCTTTGAAATTTTACGTTTGACCTTTGAAACGATGTATTATGAGTAACGGAGGAGTATTATATTCTTTATGAGACCGCATGTGTTACATACAAACAATCTGCCATTTTGGTTTATCATTTTTAAATAAACCTTTGATTAGGACAGTGAGTCCTTTGGCATCAGAACAAGTGCATGTTTTGTTGCTATGGCCTAATCCATTGCTGTAGCCATTGTTGCTGCCAAATAGTACTTGGTTTAGCCTAACTAGACAAGGACTAATAATAGAGGGATGTGTCAGATTCTGCTAGTCAGAGCGAAATGTAACATCCAGTTAGAACCTGGAGTAGAAGTTTCATTTAGGTTTTATAAATCGGGGTAAGTTGCTTCCCGGAGAACTTTCAAGGGGAAGTAGTTCACATTTGTGCTTCGTTAGGGGGAAAAAACCCAGGAAAACTTCCAACTGCCAGCCTGAACCCACTTAGAAATTCGTTACTAAAGCGCCTTGTTGTCTTACAGTTTCCGAACAATGCTGGTTGAGTGCCCAGGATTTATTTTAGTTCTGTTATATTAACGTCCAGTTTATTAAACCCTTTACAAAAGTGTTGGTAATTATGCACTTGTAAATTACTCTCACATCGATATTCATACCGAAACAGCATGATGAAATTATTTGAATTTATTTGAGCAACAAATGAAATGGGAGTGAGGACAAGAGATTTCATTCCGCGAGCTTCGATTCTTCATCTATTATCCTAGTGTGCAAATATAGGTAGGAAATAAACATATATATCCACAAATCGGGGAGAAATCACGAACGTAGATACAATTTAAAATTCGTTTTTGTCAATTTTATTACTTGGCACAGGAGGCAATAGGTGTGAAATTTTGGAAATTGTATACAATATGTAATAAGATATAAAGTAGGACGAAAACCAATAATCACGCAATTATTTTATTTTCAGAAATTATAATATGTGCAAAAATAGCCAATTAGCGTTTAAGTTTCACATACACGAAGTATCTACCGTATGTAGTATAATACAACAATCCAGTGTTGTGGGATGCTATAGATTATAAGTGAATGGCGTTGAACTACATCAGTTGACTTGAAAATTCAGATAAATTCAAAAGACTTCACAGAAAACCACGTAAAACATGTGTTAAATTTGAATGTTAAATAAAGGATATCATAGTAGAAGCTGATCCCAGGAGAGAAGGCTCTAGCACGCTATTTATAAAACAGTTCGTTCAAAATGTATTCATCGATTTAATTGCCTTTTTTATCATAGTGGGCTCTGCATATTTCATACTTCATCAACAACAACGAGTGTAGCAAAAAACTGAAACAAGACATATGAATCTTAAATTTGTTCTTATCGCTGATTGGTCTATTGTAAACATTTGAGGACTCTAAACTTTTCAGGCTGTTTTGACAGTCTTTATACAATACCACAGATTGATGAAACAGACGAAATGGAAACGAAGTATGAATTAATAGAAAACAAACTGAACAATCGAATGGCAATTCTTTGAAAATATGTCGAGCAGCTCAAAAAAACGAAAATGAAGAATCGGAAGAAACGAATTCGCTGCTGACTGAAAATAATGAATAAATCCCATTTATGCCTACTTTCAAAGAAAAAAAAATAAAATATAGCTTCTTGCTTGCCGACACCTCCACCAACGCAAAGCATGAGAATTATCTTGATACTTCGTGTTTTGGTTCCGCTTTTAGAGTTCGGGCGCATGAATTGAAGTGAAAATATGCCTCTTTTAAGACATTGTTCGAAACTTTTGAACCTTGGACCAATTCCGAAAGTTTATTTCTCGGACTCTTTATATCTTAAGAAAAGTGTCCTTTATCGTAAGTAGGAGAATGATGATGGAACCTCATGTCGATGGCAATTAATTCCCCGAAGAGCCGAATTCAAGATGTTTTTCAAGCGACTCATAACAGCAAAAGTGGAGGACATTTTGGACTTATAAAGATCTTACGTAAAACCCGGGAGTAATATTAAACGGACCAATTTCGTCGAAAAATGGTCCAGAGAATACTAGGTCTGCAGAACCTGAAAAGGACCTAAAACACAACAGAGAAAGTCAGTGACTGAACGAACTTCAGAGGAGATGCTATCTGACCGAATAAGTTTACACTGTGACATATTCTTTGATCAACCGAGTTATACTCCTTCCTCGTCAAATGAAAACACAAATAATTTGTAGGCACGTTTCATAAGCGTCCTGGTGTCTGAGAGATTGCGAATTGAACTGTCCAGGGAACGGAATTAGACTTGTTACGACACCAGAGCACCAGACCACCATTTTAAGGAGTCTTGTCTAGTGTGCATGTAATAACTAGAAGCAACGGAGAGGTCCGAGTCCGAAGCTAGAACTGGAAAGGACATTACACTGTTTTCAAGAAGCTGGTCGTTGTTGTCTACAGAATTCACAGATCGCCCAAGGCCGAGCAAAAAGTTACTAACATTAATCAGCCAGCTCCATACAGGATAACCGATCATAGTAGTATGTAATGAGACTACCGGAACATCAGTCTTTGAAGAGGGGAGAAGTGTTACGAAAAGAGAATGTTACTTCCCGGCAATGATATTCTTATTGTTGGGAAGACACTTCTACAGGTGTATGTTTGGAAATGCCGGGGGAATGGAGTCATTCATCCCTAAACTTGGCGACCATTTTGGCGACATTGTTGAAAAAATTTCTGATCTCAAAAATACTAGAATTTTCTCGATATGTCTCTTACGAGCCGGGATACGGATTTCTCCCGATGATTCCATGCGACATCTTGGCCTGTCAAGGAGACTATATATCTCCGTGCTCGGATCACGGGAGGTGGAGTTGATCGACTGTGATCGTCTTTGGAGTTCGAACGCCTTTGGAATCTCTGCTCGGAGAGTTCTCCGCAGTGCGAGCTGGTAAGCGGTTAGACGCCGAGCGGTATTGAAAGTGCTAATATTATTAGTGAACCTCTCTCTGATTGTGTTGTCAATTTAAGCAAGTGCTGTTTTTACTGTTACCTGCGCTTCGTGTGTTCCAGAATAATCGAGAATAAAGTGCGATCTCCGTTAACCTGCTTGTTCGACTCCTTTCACCGTTCACGCACCGCAGGATTTTTGTAACAGTTCTCTTCTTCTAATGAGAGTGTTATTGCTTTTGGAGGAAGAGGAGAATGTTCGTGAACGAATGCTTCGTGCCAGATCTCGAGGGATCTAGCAACCTAAATTGTAAAATTGTGAACACAGATTGTAATCCAGTGTATTTCTCAATGGTAGATATTTCAAAAATTTTAGTTTGGCTGCCAGCATTCCGATTACTAGGATTATCTTGAAATAAATTGGCTGGGAACTGAAAACAAAGAATTCCTCTAATTTGCTAATATTTTGATTGAAAATGCAGCACGGGGCCTTTCGTTAAATGCATCTATGATCAAGACGGAATCCGGAAATCTAGTTGAATTTATTAAACAAAGTGGATCATCGAAATAAACTCATGGAAATGAACAAAGCCACTTTGACTCGGTAAGTGCTTCAGAAGCAACGAATTTTTCTTTTTTTTTTTGCAGCTTCTGATTTTGCTCTCAAAAATGTGGTGCAAATATCAACAAAGCACAGGAATCTATAGAATATAAAAAAATGAAAAGTGCACCTACTAAACTAACTCAAGTGGATGATTATAAGAGAGAAGAAATTGTCATCAATGAAGAATCTCCCAGTCCTGTAAAAAAGAAGCAACTTCTTTCGACGGCCCTTAGGAGAGGTACTAACAGAACAGAACGCCGTCTCTTACCCCCGTACCCCTGACCAGACCTGTAACTGAACGGTTTGATGGCGAGACCCGGGAATTTTATTTAAGAAAAAAGAAAAACAAAATACACAAAAAGAAAGAAATATTTACACTATGTACAGCACAGGCATTTTCAATTTTACATTATTAGTTCGTAATAGTCTTCTTTTCTTTAGATATTGTTTTACCTCTCTTTTTTGAAGGGGAAGGGGAATGTCCGGTATTTGAGCTTTTCAGCTGGCACTAACAGCGAGAAACACTTTGAATGTGATATTTGTGGAAAAGGCTTTACTCGAATACAACATCTGAAAGCGCACCACAGAACGCATACAGGCGAGAAACCCTTCATATGTCATATGTGTGGCAAAGCATTTACTGAGGAAGGTAACCTTATACGAAATATCTTCTGACACATAGCGGAGAAAAGCCTTCTTATGTCACATATGTAGCAAGTGAATCGCTCTGAAACTTCATCTAGAGGTCCATATTCAAACACATAGTGGAGACAAGCCCTTTTTCTGTAATTTCTGTGGCAAAAGATCCTCTCTACGTAGAAATATTGAGTGTCATCTACGGACCCACACAGGAGAGAAGCCTTGGAAGTGCAAATTGTGTGGTATAGCTTTCGCGAGCCAAAGTAATTGTAATCAGCGCTACAAAAGAAAGCATGGCGGAAAGTAATGTTTACTTTAAACTTAACGAAAGAAAAATGTTGAAATTCGTTTTATTTTTATAATGCAGTTTTAATATGACTCACTGACGAAAATTGAGCTTCTTAATTTGAGCGAACTTTTATACAGAGAATTTTATTTTTTTTTTTGACAAATGTTATTGTTTTTATTACTGGAATCTGCACTGTTCTTAATAAATTATATTAGTTTTCATAAGGTCAAGGGAAAAATCTTGCTTTTTTACAAAGCTTTTGGTAAAAATTTGAATAATTTTTATTTTACTTTTGAACAACTTCTTTACTTTCTTAGATATTTTTTGAAAACGAAAGAAATGCCATTTCCAAAAAGATATGTTAAAAAACTTAATTGTGTTATTTTACTTCATTTCACTGTTGAACGAACGGAACAGTAAAATTTCTCTGAATGTGATTTTTACAGGGAATTTCATTTTATTCGGTATTAAATGAATAATTTATGGTTATAAGATCAGTGAAATATTTACAACTTCATATAAATCTTATTTTATTTGTGATGCCGTATATTCCATAAATAACACTTTTATGCATGCATAAAAGATTTTAATTCATGTTGTATATTTTCGTAATTTTTTTTAGAATAAAAATTTTAATATTTATAACTGCAGTTTCGGTGTGTGTACATACTTTTTATATTGATCCGACATCTCAATAAATTATCTGGCTGGTTCCACATATCCAAACTTCTGCTGCATCTAATAATGTCATTCGAAACTGCAAAAATATGAATGTTATTTTGTCGTCATGTATTACAATGCGTTTTATATGAAAAACGTATTCAGAGATAAAAATAAAAGCAATATGTTACTTTAATTGTTATTATCCATTAATAATTAACGACATGTTTAACTCTCTTTATTAAGCGTCTTTTGAATATCCTTTTGCTCAACTTGCACTTTAGTGCTTATAAGGAAAGGATAAATGAACTAAATTCTCCTTTTAATTTTAAGGTTAGTGCGGCTACAATAGCAAGCTTCTTAAATTTTCTACTCAAATCTTCATGGCCATAAATAATTGAAATTTTTGATCATTAATGGAATGGAAAGTAAAATTTCCTGTTATTATAAGCAGATAAAAGTTTTTTCTCTAGAATTTGAGTAATAAAGTTTTATGTTTTGAAACAATTCTCTCGATTAATGAAAAAGAAATCGGATTTTTTGTAAATGTAACTTTGCCCTTTATAAAAATGTAAGAAGAGTAATATAGGAATATTTGATTCTTCATGAGACCGCATTTGTTAAATACAATATACTGCCAATTATGTTTTGTTTTCTTGTAAATCAATCTTTGCTTAGGGAGAGCTAGACCTTTTGGCCTCAGCGCCCATGCATGTTTTGTTGTTATTGCCTAATCCATTTGCCTGTAGCCATGGTTGATGTATAATCCTACTTGGTTTAGCATAACTAGAGAAGGACTCGTAATACAACGTGTCACAGATTCTGATGGTCAAAACGACAGGTAGCATTCAATTAGAACCTGAGGTAGAAGTTTCATTTAGGTCGTATAAATTAGGATAAGTTGTCATTCTAGAGAACATGTAAAGGGAACTGTTTCACATTTGTGTTTCGCTCGTGAAAAAAAGGAAAACTTCCAACAACCAGCCCGACCCCACAGAGAAATTTGTTACTATAGCGCTTTTGGGTCTTGCAGTTTCCGCACAATGCTGGTTGAGTGCCCATTATTTAATTTAGTTTAGTTATATTAACGTCCACTTTCAAAACCCAATTAATTTTTTTACTGTTAATTTGAAATTTACTTACTTGTAATTCACGCTCGTATATTCCATATTCATTCCAAAACAGCATGATGAAATTCTTGCAACAAACTTGAGTAACAAATGAAATGGGAGTCTGGTCACGAGATTTCATTTCGAGAGCTTCGATGTTATTCTTTTAATGTCCCATTGTGCAGATATAGGTTGGAAGGAGACGCTTATATCCACGTATCCACAGACAAATCAGGAAAAGAGCAATAACTTAAAACGCTTTTTGGCAGTTTTATTACTCGGCACAGCAGCAATCACAGCAGGTGTGAAATATTGGCAATGGTATACAGTATGCAATAAGATATAAAGTAACAAGAAAACTTATAATCAGACAATTGTTTTATTTCAGAAGTTATAATATATTTTAAAGTTACAAATTATAGCTTAAGTTTCAAATAGATGAAATTTCTTCATAATGGAGTATGATACAGCAATGCAATGTTGTGGAACAGTATTGTTTATGTAGTCAGTGGCGCTGACAGCAAGCGACTGCTTCGCTTAATGCAGCCTTCCTGCAGAGCTTCTCAAACTGTGGACAGGGTCTGAAGTGGATAATTAAGTGTACCTGCAATTATTCCTAGAGCACCCCAAACATGCTCAATAGCATTTCTGTCTACAGATTCATCTGGCCATTCTATGAACTAAATTCTCTATTGCTGAGTATGGAAGATACGAGCTCTACATATTCTAGCATTGTCGTGTGGTAGGATGAAGCTATATATAAAAATTAATGCATCGACCATCTTTTTCTTGAGTTATCGAAGGCGAATTTTACCATCAGGTAACTTTTAATAAATTAAGTAGCAAGAACTACGCTTCCAGCAGTAATGTCTTAGAATACAGCTCGCACATGCGCAGAAATGCGGTAGGAACGGTTCGATATTTGCAAAATGCTGCCCATTCCTGATTCAATAATAAACATTTCGTAGCATGCGGTATAGCTGCCTTAACCAGTGAAAGTTTAAGTATTCCCTATTACAGTTGAACTAATCTGACTCTATTGAAATCATAGAGGGTGGACAAATTTGTTCTTCTATTCCATTCAGTCCTTACAAGTGTGATGGTCTGATTGACTTCTAGTGACGGAAGACAACTCAGAATATAAGTAAAAATCGGTATTAAAATAAAAATTTCAAACTCCGCATGTTTTTTTTATCATAACATTCAAAGTTTTCTTTCGAATTGTACGAAAATTACAGAAAATTAGACAATACGTAAAAGAAACATTTTATTAATTTTTAATTCAAAAATATGAATATTACAGGATATATGAGCATTTGTAGTAAATAATGTTTTACTGCGCATACGTGAAATGTAGTTTCCTATACATTTAACAGATGGCGCCATCAAAAGCTTCTCTAAATGAAATATAAGAAGAGCGCAGTTCGGGTCCGCGCCGTATATTTTTCGTGGAAACGACGGGATTAAATCATAAAACAAGTATTTAGTATTAGTGCGTAATTTAATTATCAATTTTATTTATGCAATATTTACACAGAGTAGTATAATGGTTACAGAATAGATAAATCACAAGTTTATCGCATGTAGCAAGGGTCTGCGGTAGCTTGTGATTTATCTATTCTGTAACCATTGTATTACTCTGTGTAAATATATTATTAAAGAGTTGATAATTAAAATAAATATTAATACGAAACACTAGTTTGATGATTAAATCCTTAAGTTTTCACGAAAAATATACGGACCCAAACTGGGCCTTTCTTTTATCATAAAATCCCACGCAAATTCACTTGATGTTTCACTGTACGATCTTCAGCAAATCGTTTTTTGTCCCACTCCAGAGAATGCAGTAAATTTTTTAGTTGAGCCAGTTCATCTCGAACCTGAATATATATCACAAGGCCTTCAAAGATATTCATACAAATTTAGTCTGACTATGGAAAAATATTCGCATTCTTCCATAAGCAATAATGAAGGAGGGATCCCAGGACAGCAGGCTCTAGCACATTATTAATAAAACGATTCAATCAAATTGTAATCATCGATTTAATTGCTTTTAATTCATAGTAGGCTCTGCGTATTTCATTCTTGATCAACAACTACCCCTCCAGAGAAAAACTGAAGCATGAGAAGAAATCTTAAATGTATTCTTATCGCTGTTTCTTATAAATTAAAAAAATATATATATTTTATTGAGATGGGGGCCAAAATACACTCAAAGCAGAATAATTCTGAGCTACGGTGAAAATAAGATGAAAAAATAACAGGTCAGCAACGCTTTTGTAAACTAAGGGGTCTATTCTAATACCCCCGCTTGGGTTGGGTTGGTTTTCAAGGCCGTTAACAACGGAAAATTGACGTCTCCCAACCCAACCGGGGGTACGAGAATCTACGCATTAATCTATTCTAAAACGATCATTTATTATTTATTTTTTGAACTAAATCAATTTATTTGCAAATTAAGATAAATTCAAAGGACTTCACAGAAAGCCACATAAAACAAATGTGTATTTTGATTTTTAGATAACGAATATAATAGAAAAAGCCGATCCCAGGAGAGAAGGCTCCAGTACGATATTTATAAAAACGATTTATTCAAAATGTAATCATCGATTTAATCGCTTTTAATTCATATTAGGCTCTGCGTATTTTATTCTTGATCAGTAACAACACCTCCAGCAAAACACGGAAGCAGGAGACTGAAATCTTAAATATATTCTTATCGCTGTTTTTTTTATTTATTTTTAACCTTTGACGACTCTTACATTTTTATGCCAATGTATCGATTCCTGTGCCAGATGTGCTAGACTATAGTGCATTACGGTGAGAAGCATCCATGTTTCTTTGATAAGAACCACGACACCGTGTATACAATACCACAGCTAGAAGAATCGGAAGAAATGGATATGAAGCATGATGAGACAGAGGAAAAACATACTGGAAATTCGAATAACAATTACGGGAATATATGTCCAGCAGCTCGACAAAACGGCAATGAAGAATCTAAGGAAACGAATTCGCTGCTTACTGAAAATGATGAACAAATCCCATCTACGCCTGCTTCTAAAAGAAAAAGAAAATATAGCTTCATGTTTTCTGGCATCTCCACCAACGCACAGCATGAGCATTCTCTTGATACTTCGATTCTTGGTTCGACTTTCAGAGTTCGGGCGCGTGAAGTCAAGTTGAACGAAAATGCCTCTTTTAATTCATCGTCAGAAACTTTTGAACCCACCACCAATTCTGAAAGTGAAGTTCGCGGAGTTTATAAAAGAAAACCCAGTCCCAAAAGAGATGATCATCAGCGAAATAAATATCGCTCAAATGTCTCCACTTTGCGCTTGGCAGCATCTAGTGAAAAATGGGAAAGTTTACCAGATGAGAGGAATTGGTGTTCTTTAAATAATGGAAAACAGTTCTTTTCTGATTCCATAGAAGGCACTTCCCAGAAAAACTTATCGAATTCCAAAGATACTTCTGACGCTTCGACCTCCTTTATAAATGATACCTTTTCCCTAGGGAATAAGGAACTAGATAAAAATTTGTTTGACGTGTCAATAGATCTGACGGATAGCTCAATTTCGCCTGAAGTAGCCTTGAATGTTCCAAGTAGAAATGTTGATGAGGATGTCATCGTCAAGCAGCATTTCGAGTTCGCAAACGATGCAGATCCTGTGGAGGGACCTTCTAGAATCCGCCCCGACTCAATCAGACCTGGCGAAAAAAAGCCACATGCTTGCTATATGTGTCCTAAAAAGTTTAAACAGAAAAGTCATCTTGTGAGTCATCTTCAAACACATATGGGTGAGAAGCCCTTTGTTTGTGATATCTGTGGAAAAGGATCTACTCGAAAAGGAGATTTCGAAAGACATTATAGAACACACACGGGTGAGAAGCCCTTTGTGTGTGATATCTGTGGAAAAGAGTTTACAAATAAAAGAAATCTCGGCACACATTATAGAACACACACGGGTGAGAAGCCCTTTGTGTGTGTTATCTGTGATAAAGGATTTGTTCGGAAAAATGATCTCGACAATCACTACTGGACACACACGGGTGAGAAGCCCTTTGTGTGTAACATTTGTGGAAAAGGCTTTTCTGACCGAAGATATCTTAACAAACATGTCCCGACTCATGAAGAAGGAAAGTGCTTTAAATGCGGAGTTTGTGGCAAGACTTTCAGTAGCAACGATTCTCGCAATAGGCACCACAAAGAGAAGCATCAGTGAAGTCAATCAATACATTTCACAGAACCATTACACAAGATCAAAATAACTGTCATAAACCTTTTTTCAATTTTAATCAATTTCAATCATTTTAAGTAAAAGTTGACAATTCATAAATTTTTTGTGAATTTTTACTGCTTTGACGAAGGATATTTTCTGAGATCCGATCGAAGTATGACTTTTTATCTGATGAATCAAACTGGACGAAAATTACATGCTTTCATTTTATGTGTTTCTGTATATATGCTTCTCTGTTTCACTATAATTCTGTATTTTATACAAAATTTTTCAAATGCTTTAAAAGCCTCTGCATACGCTTAACTGTTTAATGCAGATGTCCGTTAACTGAAAGGATTCGAAGAGAAATACTATCTTGAGGTTCATCTCCGGACTTTCAGTGGAGAGAAGCCTCGCATGTGAAAATTGTGTTGTATGACTTTCACGAATCAAAGTAATTTCCATGAGCACTGCAAGAGAGAGCATGGTGGAAATTAATATTTCATATAAGCTAAACAAACGAAAAGTGTTTAAATTGTTTTCATTTTTATAATGCAATTTTATTATCTGACGAAAACTGAGCTTCTTATTTCGAGCGTAGTTTTATACAAGTATTCAATTTTAATTTTTTGACGAATTGTCGCGTTTTTATTACTGGAAACTACAATGTTCTTAAAAATTTAAATTAGTAAAAATAAAATTTCCTTTGTAATAAAAATATTTCTAAAATTTTTAATTCTTTTTTTGTATTCTTGATAAACGTTTTTATTTTCCTAGATATATTTTGAATACGTAAGAAATGTCATTTCCCAAAATGTGCTAAAAATCTGAATTGTGTTATTTTACTTCATTTAAGTGATAGACGACGGGCGGTAAAAGTTCTCTGAATACGATTTTGAAAAGGGAGAATTATTTTCCTTCACACTCTATTGAATGCATGATGTATCAGATAGCTAAACTATTTATTACGTAAGAAAAATATGATTTTATCTGTAATACCGTACATCCCATAAACACTTTTATTCACAAAAATTGACTCATATTGAATATTTTTGTAAGATTTATGTAACAATAAAGACTTCTGATAATTTTACCTAAAGTTTCGGTGTGTCTACGTACATTTTGAATTCGAATCGGAAAATGGATAATTAGTTGAACTTTTCCAAACTTCTGCTGCATCTAATAATGGAATTTCCAACACCGCAAATATTAATGTTATTTTCAAGTATTTTTGTATATTTTATATATCGTATTTTTAATTGTTTTATAAAAGTTTTGAACACATGCAAAATGTCATTTCGAAAAGCAATGCTATCCTATTCATATCATTTAATTGTATTTCTTTGAATTTTTTAAGGAACGGAACAGTGAATTTCCACCGGATTTGATATTTAAAGGAAAAGTATTTTACTCTACGTTTTTTTTGTGTTATTGCTCACTAAGTGGCTATAGAAGTATTTACTACATTAGATAATCTTATTTTATTGGTAATTTACTATATTAAATTAATAACAATTCTATACATGCAAAGGAGAGTTTTATTACGTGCTGAATATCTCTTATATTTGTTATAATAAAGATTTTTAAATTTGCAATTAACTGTCGTGTATCTGGATGTATGTTTTGCTGAAACCTAATCTTCAAGAAACGAGCTGATTTTTACATCGGCTGCAACAATCTACTGCATTTTATCCCCTCAGCTGAATTGTTTTTTCAACTATTTAATTAGATACACCTTCTATAATTGGCATGCGTTTTCATTTCAATTCAGCTGACAACCTTTGGAAAAGTTGAAATGTTTATGTATTCCAATTAATTTTTGTATCTAATTATAACGTCTGTGAATGACAGTTTAAGTTTAAAATTGCGATAATTCGATGCACGTAGGGCATATGGACAAACCAGTTAATGGGTTAATAACCGACTTCGTAAGTAAGAGAAATACGAAACCTGTTATTTGTCTACAGTGTGTTATATATTAGAAAACTGCTTCAGAAGTGGAAACTATTACTTCAATATTTATTATACATAGGTAAAGTAATGACATATGTTCAAGTTATATTAAATTAATCACAATGTGCCATAATATTGTCAAACTCCGTACAATATTTAATAAATATCTGCATTTATAACTTATTTAATCTTCCAGCGGGTGTACGTATGCCGAAGGTGATTATATTGTGCATCGTATTTCATACTTATAATCGTTGTTTCTATATTAAATGCAATTTTTATTTATATGATCATTGATTCGTAACAGCTAATAAATACAAATCAAATAAATAAAATTTTTAGCATATATTTTTGTCATACAACACATTATACATATGTAAATCGATGGGCGATATAAATATTTCCTGCTTACTTTCACCCTCTGGAAGATTAAAACATATTATGAAATTTAGCTTTGGTGTGTTGAAATAACCAGTTCCTGAATTTTATCCTAAATCTTCATGTTCTTAAGCAATGAAATAACCGTTTAGTAACAGAAAAAAAGTTAAAATCAAATTTACTCACTAATCTAAATAAGTTTTTCTAATATTTAGATTCATTAGTTTTTATAATTTAAATTCAGGATTTAAAATTTTATTTTCGGAATCGGAAATTGATTCTTAATCTTGCAATTGGAATGCTAAGGAGACGAGCTGAACTGTGAAATCACCTGAAAAAAATATCAAAATTCTTTTATGAAATGATGATATTTATTAATTTTTCATGTTGCAAATTTTAGATTAACATCCATTTCAGATTATAACGATTTGTTTTACTAACAAAATTATCTTTTTTTATTTTGGCTGATTCTTAAATAGAATCCCAGAAACGGAAAAAAATGTTGATTAAATTATTCGTTGGTCACTATATATTACGTATGATCTTCTTGAATGTTTAAAACAACTTTTCTATAGATTATAAATTTACAAACAAAAGACTTTATTAACATATTAAGAAATTCTCAAAATGATATAATTATGTAGAATATAGGGGGAAGACGCCAAATTTCAACCGGTATCATAACTTCAATCGTATTAAATATTTGGGCCGTGAAATATGTTGTAATGATGTAAAAGTGATGTATATATGAAGCTTTTTTAACGATAAAACACTGCGTAGCTTCTGCTACATAAAAAGCTTTAGATTTAGGTATCATCATTCAATTAATGTAACAAAAGACAAAAATCCTTTACGCCGTTTTAAAGTAAGCAGGAAAATATGTGATTCTGTCATCACTTGATAAACTTTCTGGGCTTCAATTTACTAAATTATTTGCGCCATATAAATTTCTTTCAACACCACAAGACGAAATTTCCAGAACTGCGAATTTCCCTATATCTTACCTAGATTTTAGTCTTTCATTTGGATGCATTCCTTGCTTTCTATTCATTTGTTGAGTGTATAATGATATCAAGTTAATTATTATTTTATGACCATATGCTGAAAAATTCGGAAAATAATAGATGAAATCATTATTGAATTTTATATTTTACGATCATTATAATTGCAAAGTATTTAGTTCGTTTTTTGAAGGTAAAGTTGCAACAGAATTGAGTGAAAGTTTCTCTCCATTTTAAGAGCAGTAAACAATAGGCATACTTTTCACAATGAGAAAATAGAATATTGATACATTCATTAAAAAAAAATCTTCGTTTGAAACCAGTTTCATAAAAAAATACTGAAGAATTTTTGGTATATAAACGCCGAAAGAAAAACTATAGAAATAAGAATATCCTTAGATAGCCGAAAGGACTCATTGCTTTCCTGAAAAACTCAAACTGTTTAAATTGATTCAAGGTGTAGAGGAAAATTTCATGTAATGTTTTGCAACCTTTTACAAAACTAAAGGAATTGTGAAAGTTACTTAGCGATTAGAATTCGAAGAATAAAATATGTGAATGAATCTAAAAGGTGATTTGTGGGGTTTGTCATTCCATCACTGTTGAAGTAAGGAATAAATAGACAGGTTTGTTAAATAGTAGAAAACCCATACTATCAGTAATGTGGTCGCAAAATAAGCAGTGACGGAATGCTCCAACCCGAGTGAAAAAATTCACGTCTTTTAAGGACGTTTTCACATTTTTTGTCTTATTTATTTATCGTGAAGACAAGCAGTACCGGAACTGCCTTCCGGTGAGTTACGGCTCCACTACACCCCTGCATACCATGTATGCTCTAGTCAGATGGAAGAGTTACAATTTTATGGTCGCCCGATAGGTTCGACTACCGATTTTGCACAGATTAAGGGCTAATATCGAATCTGTTAATGTTAACACGTTAAACGACTTAAAAAACAAATAAGATTCATACTTGTAGATTTCTAAGCATTTTGTTGGTGATATAATCAAAACCGCATGCGTTTTTAATATTAAATTTTTAATGACTTTGATTACCTCAAAGGGCTTGATTTAATACTATTTTTATTATCAATTTGGTTATCGGTGAGTGGGGGAGGAGGAGAAATTCTCTGTAGATTTTTTTACCTCCTTTTCCGTCTCTTTGTGAGATGGGGCGTTTAATGAGAATTGTTTCTCTAGACTTAGGGCAATAGTTTCGGCCTTGATAGAGTTTCAATATGCAAATTCATTTCCTCCCAGTAGTGCTGAGATTTTCTGTGCTTTTTTACGCATTATCTTTGCTTTTCTGATCTTTTTGTCTATTATTCTTATCTAATTTTTTGAGTAATTTCACAATTCTGTTCAATTCCGTTTTAATTAATGCGTTCCTTAGTGTTTGCTAGGCTTTTTTCGTTCTGTTGCGCGTTTTAATCAAATATTTAATATTGACGTAGATATACGTTGCATTTGATTTTTTGACCGTTTTAGTTGTGAATCTGTGCGCGGTTTGTAGATTTTTGGTAAATTTTTCCAATGCAACATCAATATCCGTATTGCTATTTATTTTAAGGGCCTATAATCAATTTTATTCAGGTAATTTTGGAATTTGGTCCAGCCCATATGCGTACCCACACTATTATGCCATTTCGTAAATTTTAGTTGGAATGTTAATTTGACTGGGTTGTGGTCGGAATAA
This sequence comes from Araneus ventricosus, assembly GCA_013235015.1. Taxonomy (NCBI): domain Eukaryota; kingdom Metazoa; phylum Arthropoda; class Arachnida; order Araneae; family Araneidae; genus Araneus; species Araneus ventricosus. The sequence goes on along the minus strand of BGPR01009954.1, from coordinate 33,852 downwards.
AGTTCTGGTAGGAAAATAATCGAGAAGGGGAGAATGAAATCTTTTATTACTGCAAGATCTAAAATGGTTGCTGAGTTGAAACCGAATCTTGTTGGGGATGGTGGTGCAAGAATTTCCATTCTCAGTACTTGAGCGAATCTAACTAATTCTTTTTCTCCCGTTGTGTTGATGGGTGACCCCCAATTTTGGTGTGGGGCGTTGAAATCTCCACAAATGATAGGGTTTAGACGTTGCAGTGAAGGGGTGAGACGGAGGTAGCTTCAACAAAATGCAATCGCTTAGTCGGAATATGGTGGTGGGGTAAGGAATTTTTAATTAAAATGCCGGTTCCTCCACCCTGGGCGGGAACGTTATTTCGTTGTGGCCTGTCAGTTCTGTAGACGTCGTAGTTGGGTATAGAGAAATTAATTTCCGGTCTCAGCTTAGTCTCCTGAATTGAAAAAATATCGGGGGAGTGTTCTTCTAAAAAATTGCGGATATCTGCACTGCGTTTTTTTGCACCGTTAGCATTCCAACAGACTATATTCTGACTATGAAGGGTTTCGATTTTATTTTTAGGGTTCGCACAATTGAAGATTATTGACTGAATTTGCTACTGTGCCTAAAGCTTTTATTAAATGATTGACGTATCTCCAGTTTTTTCTAACTTCGGGAGATCTGCTACTGTCTTAATTAAATTAGGTATACTTTTCAGAGTATCGTACATAACTTTAACTCCTTCTAAGAAGCCTAAAAATTCTTTTTCATACCCTATCTCACGACTACCAGCCAGTGTGGTCAATTTGCTTTCCTGAAGGGAGTTGGGTCCGACCGACCAGGGTATTAACTTTTATGTTTGCATTGAGTTGTATATATTTTCCCGTCTCTTGTATTGAGAAGCTAGGAATTCCCTCTGCGCCTTTCTGTAGTTTTCCCCTTGGGTTTTCGTTGTCTTGTTTTTTGGAAATATTGGGCAGCCTCTCCCTGAGGCAATATGACCAGTTACTCCGCAATTTATACCACTTGTGGTTTTCCTGGGGGTCGTGATCAAACATTGATTCTTCCTGTGGTCCTCACCACATTTGAGACATCTGGTCTGAAAACCACAATTTGCACTAGAATGATTGATCAAGTTGCACAGTATTCTGTGTTACTTGTTCCTATTAAGCGTTTTACAAAATGTTAAACAACTTGATATAAAACAATACACATCTTCGACTCTGCCATGAAGATGCAAAAGTCATGTACTATCTAAATAAGTTTGTATTTATTTATTGAGCCTCAATAAAGGTCCACATATACCTACACAACCGGCAGGGAGCCGTCCTGGCTCCGAGTTCGGGGGTATACTGTGGTATAAAGTATCTCCTGCACACGCGCCCACTTGAGGGTTAATAAAATAATATATTCTTGGGTTTTAAACAATGTGAAAATCCATACTATTTTATGCTAATATGGCAGTAATAAAAAACAATAAACTCATTAAATGCTTAGAAGTTGATTATTATTATTCCGATAACAACGTAATAAAAAGTGTTTTTGTAAAAATAATGGAAACAATTTTAAAGAGTTCCTGACAAATTATTATCAATTCAATTTAAATTTGGAAGATATTTGTTTATACTATAGTAATTTTTCTATTAAAAACCGATTGAAAAATTTCGAAATAGCAAATATCTAGAAATCATGGGAGATCTTCCCTCCATCTTATCCCTTGTACATTGGTTGAAAAATATACGCAAGGACATCATCATTACTCGCATTTTAACCCGAATGATCATCATCCCAGCTCTTTTGCACAAATTTTGACTTCACAACAACCCCTTTTGATCCGTGTGCAATCAAGAAAACACCATCGAACGCTAATTTATAATATGTTTTAACCTTCCAGCGGGTGAGAGTATGCAGGAGTAACATATATCGCGCATCGTATTAGATATTTACAATGTGTTGACAAAAATAAATGCAACTTTTATTTATGTAATCTGTATTCTTTTAATCTGCAAGAAGTATTTGCCCCACAGAAGGATCTTCTGCTGAAGACTCAATCCGAGTCTTCAAATTTTTTCCTAATACAAAGTTTTTCTTCATACGATTTGCTCTTCTAAGCGCCATCTTCATTTTTTTCTTCGGTTGCTAAAACTCTTCGATATCTACTAACTGTGACTCTCGGATACTAGGGGATGACAGCCTTTTTCCTATAGATCCCAAACAAAACCAAACTTCAACTTCAATTTAAATTCCAGAAAATTGCTAGAACGATGTGATAACTGAATACTATTTCGGTATGGTAATATTTTATATGATATCCAACCTTAAAAACTGTTATTGGGCGAGAAAGAAAATTTCTAAGATTTTTCTTAAACCTTCTAACTCCTTACAAAAAGAACCGGTGAACAAACGGTTCTAAAACAATTTAGAGAAACGCCTCTATTAGTGTCACATTTATTTAAAATGTTCAGTTCTCTAAATTCTTTAATTAATGCGGAGATAAAGATTATGAAGCTTACAAAAATTTCCAAAACATAACACACGGCACCTATTACAGGAGGATAAAATTTATATTATGGTATAAATGATAAGATTGGAAATATATTCCTTTTTATTCTTCATTTTGGACATTTCAAATATTTATATTTAAGGGAATTGAGGAAATTCTCATTTTGACGGTTATTTTTTATTTATTATATAGGAACATGCATACTAATACATAATATTTAGAATTTCAAAATTATGAAACGATGATTCGAAGAAGGATAAGAAACGCCAAAAACTAATACCAAAGAGAATTTATTCCTTTTAACATTTCAGAAAATATTGCACAAAATCAATGAATCACAACACGTGCTTTATAGTTAGGTAAAATTGAAATATTTCTTTAAAATATGCTGTATCTTCATATTTGAGTTATGATTTCTATAGAACATCTTATAGAGTTATCCCACAAACTCTTTGTTTCATTAAAGAAACTTAGAACTAAAATAACAATAACTAGTCAGAAAACAGCCATTTCTTAATCTGATCGATATGGCGCACTTGTTCAAAATTGCTAATAATATAAAATATATTCAATATTTCAATTCATTTTCTTATTTAAAGAAAATATATTCCTTAGTTCATAAAATATTCTGCCAGCTTTGAAATAACACTAAATAAAAATTATATTTATTCATATGATTTACTGTCTCGAGATTCACTACCCAAATACCGCAATTAAATGCACTAATTTATTTTTTTAATAGAAAAATAGAAGAATTTTAGTCCTTAAATAATTTTAAAAAATTTTGTCAAAAAAAATTCAAATTCATAACAATGTCAATCCCATTCATAAAAAAATCAATTCAATTAGGAACTTCCAAACTTCGTCTAATTCAAAATCATTTAAAAGCCGAAGTGAAAATTCGAATTTTTAATTATCAATAAGATGCATTTTGCAAAATCAGCCATTTATATTTGTAATTTAAAAAAATAATTAAAACATAAAATAAAATACAAGAAAAGCAAAAAGTTTTAAAATAGCTTCAATACCTGAAGCAACTTTCACACCCATTTGAAAAGTGTTCTTACGATCAAAACTCTATAATCGGTACTTCTCGTACATAATTAAACCGCTTTCGTCAAAATAATTCTTCCAAACCTCGGTGAATTTATTCATCTTCAGCCAAATGAGAACGTCGATGAGTCATTAGTGCTCTTAAAGTGAAGGGCACCTGTTGACATAAATCGCACTTAAAACAAAAAATTGCCGAGTGCGATAAAAGATGTTTTTCAACACCACACAGCTGAGCCAATTCCATTCTACATTCTCCACAAACATATGGTTTCTTGGTCATGTAAGCTTTGAGGTGATTATTCAAACCTCTTTTCGAGGCGTATCTCTTTTCACAAGATTTGCAATGAAACGGTTTTTCTACGGTGTGGGTCAGTGAGTGTATTCGACGGTCCTCATTCTCGGCGAATTCCTTTCCACAAACTGAACTTCTTGAACACTTAGAGGAGATCCCGGAAGGTCCCGCAACGGAATCCGAAGCACTAACGGAATTCAAAGTATGGTTTACGCCGACTGGGTGGCTGGGATTATAGCACAAAGATTGAGACATGTTTTCAGATGCATTTTGCGTAACTCTGCAATCCCTTATTTGGGACGTTTCGAGATCCGTTTCTTTCAGCATTTCATAATCAAGCGCTGAAACCGAAGATCCACCGGTGACATCGAAATTGTTATCATTCTGTAGAATGAGGGAGGGTACGTCAACCAGGATACCTTCTGCTGACCAAGTATCAGGATCCCTTTCGTCCTGATTACCCTTAGAATTTCTTTGTTGGAAGTCATATGTTTCCTCAAGGGCATCCTGAGAACTTTCTTTCATTAAATTTTCTTTGATTTTCTGGATTGCTTCTAAGTCCGATTGCGAGTATCCAGGATCATTTTCTTCTTGAGCGGGACAGTCGTATTTTCTATATGAAGGATAAAATATCTGGCCTTTCGAGAAACCCTTTTCATCCATTGGCTGTCTTCACTTTAGGTTCTCTCCTGGTAGAGTGTATGAAATAAAAGCTAAACGGAAGACCAGCTTCTAATGCCTTTTATCAATGTTGCCATGACATAAGATACGCGCATCACATTCGTACGTCATAAAATAGGAAGAGCCAGATTCTCTAGTTATAAGTTTTTATCTCAGATTTTATATTAACGTCAGACTAGAGCTGTTTCTCTCATTTGCTTTGATTCTCATGGAAAAGCTTCCGCAAGCAAAGAAATAGCCTATTTCGTTACATGCAGTATTCCACCTGAAACGTAAATCTCATTAAGTAGATTCATGCCAGCTTTTCTCCAATGGAAGCTTCGAAAATTTCTTATTATTCTTTTATTTATTTAATTTAATGTGGTAAATTCGGTCGTTTTTTGTCTATTTTCGCGAATTTCCTTTTTTATAAATAAAGAAAAGATGTACTCTGATGTTATAATTCATTGGCTTTTGCATTTTCCTCTTTTTTCTCTCTTTTGTCATTGACGCTTATTTTATTCATTTCTCTTTATGCAGTCCATATTATCCATGAAGAAAAGTTATACTTCGGTTGTTATAATTCATCGGCTTTTGCATTTTTTCCCTTTTTCTTCGTTCTCTCTTTTGTCTTTGAAGTTTATTTTATTTAGTTCTGTTTATACTGTCCATATTATCCATAAACATAAGTTATACTTCCTTTTTTAATTTATTAGTTTTTGCATTTTGACTCTTTTTTTATCTTTTGATGCTTTATGTTAATTCTTTCTCTTTAGATATTATTTTTAAGCCTCATTAAAGAAAGTTGGTTACCCAATTTCATTACTTTCTCATAATCTATTATTATTTTTGAGTCGTAAGTTAGTTGGTTCGAACAAAAAGCTTCATTTTGAAGATGAATTTTTGTTTCGTCGATTGTCTATATATTTGGAGAAAAAGAAACGGAGTAGGGGGCATATTAAATATTTGTATTCCGAGAAAATCTGAGTAATCAGCCAGTTTTTTTTATAAAAATATTCACAATGTAAAATAATATCCGTGTTGGCTGAATCTATCTTAGGGATGTGAGACTTCTCCAGGTTAATGTTGCTGGAAGATTAAAAGTTTACATATCCGATCCAATACCGTTTTCTTTATCTGGCAACAATTTGTTATTCCAAAGTTAATTTAGTGTAGTTATATTAACGTCCCGTTTTGAAGCAACGCTAGGCATATTTTGTGGACCTCATAACATAACTGCAAATTTTAAACGAAAAGTCTCAAAAAAGGGATGATTACCTGACAAACAAAACTTTCTTTCTTTCACTATTGTAATTTTCTCCACAGGCTTCAATTGTAGTTTTTTATTGAAGAAAATTAAGTTGCTTGTTTGAATATTTCAATTTTTTTCAACATATGACTGGAGAATATGCATAATAAATTAAATATGCGTAATAAATCCGCAAATTTAGAACGACGTAACACCGCGTTAATTATCTGAAGTTTTTTTTATTTGCTCTGTCATTTAAAAAAAACCGTAGTTGTAACATCATTAGTTTTTTTTATTGTTAATTTTTGTAATGTGTCCCACAATTCTCTGTCAGGCTCAATATCTAATAGAGACGCCTGCAGTCTGCATCTATCAGCTATTTTTAGCGCATTATGATTCGAATTTTTCTCGTAGAATAATCATTTACATTCGCTCTACAACTAATTATTCTAGTTGTAAAGAAGAAAAATTATGAAAACTGGTTTATCATATCCTAGAATAGATTTAAATTTGTGAGACACATTGCGACGATTTAAGGATGAATATTCCGACTAAAGCAATGTTAACCTTCCAGCTTGCGCGCTTACGCAAATTTTACGACAAATCCTGCATCGTATATATATATATATATATATATATTAGCCTAAAAGTAAACAAAGATTTTATAAATAAAATTGCACATAAATATATATATAAAAAAAGATATAAATATGTAATACGATCCACAATTCAAGTATCTCTTGCAAACGCGCACCCGCTGGAAGGTTAAGTGTATTTTGGTTAAAATATGGATAATAATGCTGTGATTTTTCTTATCAAAGATTATTTCTTAACCCTTATTCATAAGACTTTCTTTGATGCCGCCACCTATTTAGGATATTTTTTATAATTTGAATCTTTTTAAGATGGTAACGGATACTTGAGGCATTCCTCCGTGTCCAAGTGATTTTTGTATTTAAAATTAATTTTGACGTTGACTTAAATACGGATTTAAAAAGCCAAAATTCTACAATCCGATGCACGTGTCGGAGACGTCGTTGCATGCTAAGGTGTTCATGCCTATTTTTCCCCGGAATGATGCAAAATTGTTTCCAAACGTATTCTGCAAAATTCTATGAACTGAAACATCAAAGAATGGAAACAATTTGTGAATTCCTCATTTGTCAGCGAGAAATATAAAGAATAATCTACAAAAAAAAAAAAACCTAATAATAGCGGGAAATTTAGAGTCTGCCATTTTTAAAATATGCATTAATGTACAAAATCAATACTCGGCTATAACTGAAGAAAACAGAGCTTCGCATATCAAGATAATAAAAATAAATTTGGTGTTTCTATTCGAGTGTCATTTCGGTTTGAATAATATCCCATAAAGATCAATTACATGCTACAGAATTCTTGATGTATTTTCTCTTCAAAACTTAAGACATGCTGATAAAAACTAAAAAATTGCCTTTTCAACGTTTGAAAATTTTCTTCAATTATATTTTAGGACCTAGTTTAACTAACACTAGCCGCCTTCGACGACCAGTTGTTCGCCCATAATATTAAAAACCTGTAACTGTGGTGAAACTGAGCGAATTGGAGGTTGTAAAAGGCTGAGGGACTCAAAAACGGAGGATAGTGGGTGGCTAGACGTCATAAGCTTTCATATGAAATAAAAACTGTCAAAATCGGTCCAGTGGTTAGGGCTGGAGAACTGGTTCGATCGACTTCAATGGATAGAAAATAAACCGGTCTTCGGGCCTAATGGAATGGGTTTCACTAGTCTTGAAGGCCAACTTAACAAGCCTGGATATCCACCACTATATTTGCACTGCGGGGCCATAAATTAACAGTAACGCAAAAATATTATACTATCTTCGCGATATTGTATAGTATCATATATTATAGAATATCGAACAATAATGTACAACATCGGGCAACCTGCTTTGCTACCTGTGTACATTCGCACTGCGGGGCCATAATTTAACACCAGCGGCAGTATGTGTGTGAAAGCGACACGGAATTAGCGATTCAAAGAAGAAATCGAAGAACGTGAGGTCGGGGATCAGAGTGAGTAGTGGAGGATGGATTTGCGTTGCGTGGAGTGGTTGTGAATGACCGACTCTATTTTGAGCATCGATCAGATGATAACGTCGAATCCTGTCCTGGAATTCGCCACTACCAAACACCTAAGCACGAAGATGAAACAACTTTATTTACAAGGGAAAAATAATATTGGTTATATTAACTTTCGTTTTGAAGCAACACGAGAGCTATTTTAGGACGGTCCCCCAAATTTTGAATAGCGGTCAGATGACGAGGAGGACACCTGCGCTGACGATAACGATACTTCAGTTGGCACCCCCGTCCCAAACTTCCGGACCACAACATCGAAGGACGGTTGGCCCCCTACGTATTTCCAACAGGCCAAGATCCACAGCGGATATTCAGTAGAATCGAGTTTCGAGCCCAGAATCCTCCAAGCCCAGACCTTGCCATTAGGCCACCGTGGTGTTTCGTATAGTTATATGCAGAGCCAGTTCAGCGTATCCAGAGGGTGCTTAGTAGGACCAGGTCTCGAACCCTCTAATCGTCTGACCCGAAATCGAGACTCCGCTACCAGCGCAGGTCACTATTTGATAGAGATAACAAATATCTAGCTATCGATCCTTACTTTATACACGAATCCTCCTCTCTAACTGATCACTGTTGAGAAAGGGCGTCGGAAATTCATTAACACTCGATACCACTCGTTTTTCTGAGTGGTGTTTTGTTTTCAAACCAACACCCTTTTGTGACAAATAAATGAACCCCAAAGTTATTTGTATTAACATGTGGTGGCAGCACAACATTTTGAGGAACAAAATAAAGTTCTTTTGTTTCAGATCTTTAATTTAATTTGTAGTTCTCAATTCGAGAAGTAGTTCTTGATTTTTTTTTATCGTGAATTTTAGACAAAGCTGCTTTATAGCAAGCATAAGTTTTAAACATTTCTTTCTAGAAAATTTAAACATTTATTTTTGTTGCATAATATCTATTGTATATTTTGCCGAGAACCAAGAGTTCGCGAGGAAGATCTCATGGAAGACTTTCAGTGCTCGTGGTGCAGCAGAAGATTTTACTTCAAGGATGGTCATTTCTGTTTCTGAAAAGGAAAGCCTGATAATGAATATTCAGAGTCTTTTCTAGATGAATTAGAGAAACTGGCAGAACAATTAGAGGCGGCAACAAGAAATCAGGACTGCACAAGTGATGACTTTAGGCATTCAAATCCAAAAACACAAGCTCATGATATTCAACCAAATATTTCGCTTGATAGCGGCAGCAATTTCTTAACTAGGAACATTTTCCAAGGTGCGCAAGTCACTTCTTCGCCTGCAACAACGTTCATCACTCAGTGTGACGGAAGCAGCCTTGAAATTTCACGCTCCTATTCTCAAGTTAGTGCTCAGCAAAGCATTTTCGAAGCCTCAGAAGAGAGTCCTGAGAACTCCTTATTTGTTCCAAATGAAACGTCACAAGGCGACATTTGCTGGACAGATGACAATAATTCGAATCCCACCGAAACTCTTTCTTCACAGAAGGAATCCGGTTGGTGTAATTTGAGAACCGTGCAGCAGATAAAACACAAAAATACGAGTTTCGGAACCGATGCGAGTACCTGTAGGAAGAAAGAAAATAGACCCTCGCAATTTATTCTTGGAATAAAACGGAGCTATTTAGACCCAATTTCGGTTTCACCAACTTGTATAGAAAGAGACGGAAATAAAGCTGAAGCGCAGGAGACGAAGAATTTCAAAAAAATTAGAGATTTATCTGCCAAAGTTACTCAGATTTATAATTCCTCAAGTACTGAAATTTCCAGCAATAGTGTAGCGCTCGATTCTAATGCTGATTCAGAAGTGGTTTCTGTCGCAGGCCCTTCAGGACTCCACGCACAGTCTCATAGGACTGGCATGGAAAAAGGCTTCGTATGTGAGGTTTGTGGAAAAGCTTTTAGTAATAAACAGATTCTGAAAGTGCACCTCAGAACGCACTCAAGCGAAAAACCCTTTCTATGCCCTATGTGTGACAAAGGATTCACTGAGCAAGGCAACCTTACGAAGCATCTCCGGACTCACACCGGAGAGAAACCCTTCACATGTAACATATGTAGCAAGGGATTCGCACGAAAACACCATCTTGATTGTCATCTCCGGACCCACACAGGAGTGAAGCCCTTCGGATGTCTCATATGTAGCAAGGGATTTGCTCTGAAACACCATCTTAAGGTTCATCTCCAAACTCACACCGGAGAGAAGCCCTTCGCTTGTCACATATGTAGGAAGGGATTCGCACAAAAACATCATCTTGAGTATCACCTCCGGACTCACACAGGAGAGAAGCCTTAGAAGTGTAAATTGTGTGGTATGGACTTCTCGGACCAAAGTAATTGCAATGCGCACTACAAGAGGAAGCATGGCGGAAAGCAATATTTCTTCTAAGCTAAACAAGTGAAAAATGTTGAAGTTTTCATTTTTATATTTGTTTTATTATCTGACTCACTGACGAAAATTGAGCTTCTTAATTTGAGTGTTGTTTTATACAAGTATTTAATTTTAATTTTTTGACGAATTGTAGTGTTTTTATTACTGTAATCTGCAATGTTCTTAAAAATTTTAAATTGGTTTTTAACAGGACAGATAAAAAAGCTTTCTTTCTTACAAAATTTTTTCTAAAAATTTAAATTATTTTTTGTGTATTTTTGAACAACGTTTTTACTTTCTTAGAAATATTTTGAAAACGTGAGAAATGTCATTTCCAAAAACATATGTTAAAAATCGTAATTGTGTTATTTTACTTCATTTCAATGCTTAAATAATGGAACAGTAAAAGTTCTCTGAATATGATTTTTAAAGGCATGACTTTACGTTCTATTAAATGCATAATTTATAGTTGTCAGACCGTAGAACTATTTACTACAACAGATGAATTCGATTTTATTTGTGATGCAGTATATTCAATATATAACACTTTTATGCATGCATAAATGATTTTGATAAATGTTTAATATTTGTTACAATAAAGAATTTTTTTATTTGTAACAACAGTTTCAGTATGTGTAAATACTTTTATATTGATCCAATTTTTCAAAAAATTAGCTAATTCGTTCCATTTCTCAAACTTCTGCTGCATCTAATAATGCCATTCGAAACTGCAAAAATATAAATGTTATTTTGTCATGTATTATGATGCGTTTTATATTAAAAACTTATTTAGAGATGGAAAACTATTACTTTAATTGTTATCAATTAATATGTTTCGCTATATGCAAATTAGTGGTTATAAAGACCTATATAAATGAACTAAATTCTATTTATAATTTTAAGGTCAGTGCGTTTGAAATAATAAGATTCTTAAATTTTCGATTTAAATCTTCATTCCCATAAATCAGTGAAATAGCTGATCATTAATGGAAGAGATAGAATGTAAAATTTCCTTTTGTTGTTATATCTAAATTAGTATATTCTAAAATTTCAGAGTTTTATGTTTTGAAACAGTTCAATGATTAATGAAAAAGAAATCTGCATTCTTTCAAATTTTACCTTTGCCCTTTGAAACAATGTATTATGAGTAACGTAGGAGTATTTGATTCTTTAGGAGACCGCATGTGTTACACAGAAAAAAATCTGCCATTTCTGTTTCTCATTTTTAAATGAACGTTTGTTTAGAACAGTGAGTCATTTCGCATCAGAACAAAGTGCATGTTTTGTTGCTATGGCCTAATCCATTGCTGTAGCCATTGTTGCTGTCAAATAGTACTTGGTGTAGCATAACTAGAGAAGGACTCATACAAGAGGGATGTGTCAGTTTCTGCTAGTCAAAGCGAAATGTAGCATCCAGTTAGAACCTGGGGTAGAAGTTTCATTTAGGTTTTATAAATCGGGGTAAGTTGCCTTCCTGGAGAACTTTCAGGTGGAAGTGGTTCTCATTTGTGCTTCGTTATGGGAAAAAACCTAGGAAAACTTCCAACTGCCAGCCTGACCCACTTAGAAATTCGTTACTAAAGCGCCTTGTGGTCTTACAGTTTCCGAACAATGCTGGTTGAGTGCAAAGGATTTAATTTAGTTTAGTTAAATTAAAACCTCCAGGTTTTTAAACCCTTTAAATTTTTTTACTCTTAACTTTACCCTTAAATTTTTATATTGTTAAATAATAAAGTGTTGGTAATAATACACTTGCAAATGACACTCGCATCTATATTCATTCCAAAACACAATGATGAAATTACTTTGATTCACTTGAGTAAAAAATGAAAGGGAGTTTGGTCACGAGATTTCATTCCGCGAGCTTCGATTCTTCATCTATTATCCCATTGTGCAGATATAGGTTGGAAATAAACATTTATATCCACAAATCGAGGAGAAATCACGAAATTAGATATAACTTAAAATGTGTTTTTGTCAATTATATTACTTGGCACCGGAGAGAAAAGATGTGAAATTTTGGAAATTGTATACAATATGTAATAAGATATAAAGTAGGACGAAAACCAAAAATCACCCAATTATTTTACTTTCAGATATTAGAATATGTGCAAAAGTAGCCAATTAGCGGTTAAGTTTCACATACACGAAATATCTACAGTATGTAGTACGATACAACAATCCAGTGTTGTGGGATGCTGTCGATTATAAGTCAAATGGCGTTGATAGAAAGCGAGAGCTTCGCTTAGTTCAGCTTTCTTTCAGAGCTTCTCAAAGCGTGGAGAGGATCTGAGGTGGAGAATTCAGTGTACCTGCAATGATCGCTAGAGCACCGCAAACATGTTCAATGGCATTCAAATCTTCAGATTGATCTGGCCATTCTATGAACTAAATTCTCTATTGCTGAGGACGGACGATATGAGCCCTACATAATCTAGCGTTGTTGTCTAGTTTAATGAAGTTATATATTAAAATTTATGCATGGAAGCATGTTTTCTTAATTTATCGAAGGCATCCAGATAGTGGATATTTCCATCAGGCAACGTTTAATAAATTAAGTAGGAAAAACTACACTTCTATCAGTAATGTCTTAGAATAGAGCCCGCACATGAGCGGAAATGCGGTAGGAACGGTACGATATTTGCAACATGCTATCCATTCTTGATTCATAAAAAAACATTTCGTAGCGTGCGATATAGCTGCTAAACCAGTAAAATTTTGGGTTTTCCCTTTCCCAGTTGAACTAATCTGTCTCTTTTGAAATCATAGGGTGGGCAAATTTAATCTTCTATTCTAATGAATTCGTACAAGTGCGATGATCTGATTTATATCTATTCACTCCACTTTCGATCGAGGAAAGAACCCAGGCATTATCTTCATCCACCTTAGCGTTACTTGGCCAGAAACATTATTAGATTTTTCACGCTTCTCTGCACTGTTTTTCTGATAGCCCTACTTCCCTCAGGTGCGGTTAGTTGCTTCTCTTTTCTGTTGATATTTCCATCTATCTTTAAATTTCCCAATGAGGGAAAGAAGGTAAATATTTTACAATAGGAAACCCACATTTATTATGTAACTGTAGATAGTTCAGCTGTTCTTCAAATATAGTAAACATTGAGCTACTGATAGTTCTCTTCTAAAATCGTAATTTAAGGAAAAGCACAAGAAAGTCAAGAAAAGATAAAAAAAAACATTTCTTTTTATTTTGATAAGAGACATGCATCTACCTTCAAATCATGTTATTTTTCAAAAATTAAAAAAATGTCTTATCCATATGGATTTTCAAAATACACTCAAAGGAAATTAATTCGGACCTCGTGCTTTGCTCGGACACCTGATCACCATAGGAAGAGGAGGACAGAGCTCCCAACCTCAAGCCGTCCACAGCCTCGACCTCCACAGCAGATGGATTACAGGACCACGCCACCGGTACCAGTCTAATTCGGACCTACGGCGGTAATAAGATGAAAAAATAACAGGTAATCAACGCTTTTGTAAGTTCAATCTATTATAAAACGATAATTTATTATTTATTTCTTTTCAACTATATCAATTGATTTGAAAATTAAGATAAATTCAAAATACTTCACAGAAAACCACCTAAAACGAGTGTTAATTTTGAATGTTAAATAAAGGATATCGTAGTAGAAGCTGATCCCAGGAGAGAAGGCTCTAGCACGCTATTTATAAAACATTTCGTCCAAAATGTATTTATCCATTTAATTGCTTTTTTATCATAGTAGGCTCTGCATAATACTTACTTCATCAACAACAACGAGTGTAGCAAAACACTGTAACAAGACACATGAATGTTAAATTTATTCTTATCGCTGATTGGTCTATTGTAAACATTTGAAGACTCTAAACTTTTCATGCTGTTTTGACAGCGTTTATACAATACCACAGATTGATGAAACAGACGAAATGGAAACGAAGTATGAATTAATAGAAAACAAACTGAACATTCGAATGACAATTCTTTGAAAATATGTTGAGCATCTCAACAAAACGCAAATGAAGAATTTAAGAAATGAATTCGCTGCTGACTTAAAATGATGAACAAATCCCATTTATGCCTACTTTCAGAGGAAAAAAAATATAGCTTCTTGTTTGCCGACACCTACACCAACGCACAGCATGAGCATTCTCTTGATACTTCGGTTTATGGTTCTGCTTTTAGAGTTCGGGCGCATGAATTCAAGTGAAATAATGCCTCTTTTAAGACATTGTTCGAAACTTTTGAACCTTGGACCAATTCCGAAAGTGAATTTCTCGGACTCCTTCCATCTTAAGAAAAGTGTCCTTTATCGTAAATAGGAGAATGATGATGGAAGCTCGTGTCGATATCAATTAATTCCCCGAAGAGCCGAATTCAAGATGTATTTCAAGCGACTCATAACAGCAACAGTGGAGGACATTTTGGACTTATAAAGACTTTACATAGAAACCGGGTGTAATTTTATAGGGACTAACTTCGCGCCGACGTCGAAAAATGGTCCTGAAAATTCTAGGACTGCAGAACATAAAAAAGAACTAAAACACAACAGGAAAAGTCAGTAATTGGACGAACTTCAGAGGAGATGTTTTCTGACCGAAAAAGTTTACACTGTGACATACTCTGATCAACCGAGGGATCCGCCTTCCTCGTCAAATGAAAACAGAAATAATTTAGAGGCACGTTTGTTAAGCGTCCTGGTGTCTGCGAGAGAGCGAATTGAACTGTCCAGGGACCGGAAGAAGACTTGTTACGACACCAGAACAACATACCACCAATTTAAGGAGGATCATCTAGTGTGCATGTAATAACTAGAAGCGAGGGAGAGGTCCGAATCTAGAACTGGGAAGGACCTTACACTGTTTTTAGAAGCTGAGCGATGTTGTCTACAGAGTTCAGGGATTGCCCAAGGCCGAGCAAAAAGTTACTTACATTAATAAGCTAGCTCCATAGAGGATAACGGTTCATAGTTGTATGTAATGAGACTGCCGGAACGTCAGTCTTTGAAGAGGGGAGTAGTGTTACGAACAAGGTATGTTACTTCCCAGCAATGTTAGTTTTATTGTTGGGAAGAGATTTTTACTGGGGTATGTTTGGAAATGCCGGGGGAATGGAGCCTTTGATCCCGAACCTTGGTGACCATTTTGGCGACTTTGTTGACAAAATGTCTGATCTCAAAATTACTAGAATTTTCTTGATATGTCTGTTAGGAACCGGGATACGGATTTCTCCCGATGATTCCATGCGACGTCTTCGCCTGTCAAGGAGACTATATATTGGCGTGCTCGGATCTCGGGAGGTGGAGTTGATCGACTGCGATCGTCTTTGGGGTGAGAATGCCTCTGGAATCTCTGCTTCGGAGAGTTTTCCGCAGTGCGAGCAGGAAAGCGGTTAGACGCCGAGCGGTATTGAAAGTGCTGTTATTATTAGTGAACCGCTCTCTGATTGTGCTATTAATTTAAGCAAGTGCTGTTTCTACTGTTACCTATGCTTCGTGTGTTCCGGAATATTCAAGAATAAAGTGCAATCTCCGTTAACCTGCTTGTTCGACTCTTTTCACCATTCACGCACTGCATGATTTTTGTAACAGATCTCTTCTTCTAATGAAGAGTGTTATTGCTTTTGGAGGAAGAGGAGAATGTTCGTGAACGAATGCTTCGTGCCAGATCTCGAGGGATCTAGCAACCTAAATTGTAAAATTGTGAACACAGATTGTAATCCGGTATATTTCTCAATGGAAGAGATTTCAAAAAGTTTAGTTTGGCTGCCAGCATTCCGATTGCTAGGATTATCTAGAAATCAATTGGCTGGGAACTGAAAACAAAGGATTCCTCTAATTTGCGAATATTTTTATTGAAAATGCAACACGGGGCCTTTCGTTAAATGCACCTATGATTATGACAGAATCCGGAAGTCTAGTTGAATTTATTAAACAAAACGGATCACCGAAAACAACCCATGGAAATTATCACAGCTAATTTTACTCGGCAATTGCTTCAGATGCGACGATTTTTTTGTCGCAGCTTCTGATTTTGCTCTCGAAGGACTAAAATGAGGTGCAGATATCAACAAAGCACAGAAATCTACAGATTATAAAAAAAAAAATGATAAGTGCACCTACTAAAGCAACTCCAGTGGATGATTATAAGGGAAAAGTAGTCACTTTTCTTTAAAAAAAAGTCTTCTTTTCTTTAGATGTTTTTTTACCTTTCTTTTTGAAGGGGAGGGGGAATGTCCGGTAACTGAGCTTTTTAGTTCAGCTCGCTGGCTCTAACAGAGAGAAACTCTTTGAATATGATATTTGCGGAAAAGTCGTTACTCGAATACAACATCCGAAAGCGCACCATAGAAGGCATACAGGCGAGAAACCCTTCATATGTCATATGTGTCGCAAAGCATTTACTGAGAAAGGTAACCTTACGAAATATTTTCTGACACATAGCGGAGAAAAGCCTTTTTATGCCACGTATGTAGCAAGTGAATCGCTCTGAAACATCATCTAGAGGGTCATATTCAAACACATATTGGAGATAAGCCCTTTTTCTGTAATTTCTGTGGCAAAAGCTTCTCTCCACGTAGTAAGCTTGAGTGTCATATCCGGACTAGGCGATATTTCGTTTTTAATATGCGATTTAGTGACGAAGGTTGAACTTTCTTTTTTTCAAATGTTTATTTTTTTACGTGCTTCTAATCTCTGTTTTGAAAAAATTTTAACTAATTTTTTGTAAATCGTATGTTTTCTTTTTTCTGATAAAAAATCAGTTTCCGAAAATTAATAATTGTTCATGTTTTCGTATTTTTAAATTATTTATAAAAGTTTTGAACACATTCGAATTCTTATTTCCAAAAACAATGCTATCATATTTGTGTCATTTCATATTATTTCTTTGCATTTTTTATGAACGGAACGGTGAAATTCCACCGGATATGATTTTTAAACGAAAATTATTTTACTTTACGCTTTTTTATGTGTGTAATTGCTCACCAAGTGACTATAGAAGTATTTACTTCATTAGAGGATCTTTGTTTATCTGTAATTTCTTCTATTAAATTAATAACAATTCTATACATGCATGGGAGAATTTAATTCATGCTGAATACCTCTTTCATTTGTTAAGATAAATAGTTTTAAATTTGTAATTAACTGTCGCGTATCTGGATGCTTTTTTGCTGAAATCTATTCTTCAAGAAACTAGCTAATTTTTACATCCACTGCAACAATCTATTGCATTTTAACCCCTTTACTGGCTTGTTTTCTTAACTACGTAATTAGATGACACCTTCTATTTTCGGAATGCGTTTTCATTTCAATTCAGCTGACGACCTAAATTATAGTTAAAATGTCTTTGACGTATATGAGAGTAATTTTGTGAAAAACTGTAAATTTTATATGAAAATTTAGGTCTTAAAAATACTGGTAAATTTTATTTAAAGGTGGTTGATATTTCAATTGGGTACAACCCTCGCCAAAATAGCGCCAAATTATCGTAAACTCGTCAAACGTCCGTCATGTTACCCCCTGTCCGTGGGTTACCACATTTTGCAATTTATCGTAAAAAAAATCAGGTTTTTCTTCCGTCGTACCCTTAATTTAGATGGACCTTCATTTGTATACTCTGATTCATAAGTAATGGAAATAGTGAACTTAAAGCAATAAATCATGCATGTTACTTTATCTGAATTCTAAAGATCAAATGTTTCAGTCTTCAAACAGTTCTTGAAAATATTACTAAAAGATTTTCAATAAATGTGCACAATTAAGCGTTAAAAATAGTTTATGAGCATTAAAAAACAATTTTCAAAATAACCCTCTAAGGGTTCAGTTAGTTTGATGTAATTGTTTTAAAACTTCAAAAATTAGCTTCTAAAGTAAGTAATTGGACAGTTATTGATTTTAATGAAGTCTACGAAACCTTTAGAATTTTAAGCTGCAAATTCCATAAAAAACGTTTTCACTCATCTTGGTGTGTTTCATCCACATAAATATCAAACTATGAAGTGGATAGTATAATTGCATCAATGGAATCTATACTATAATCCCGGATTAGTTCATGCACCTTTAGTTGTAGCCTTACAGTAGCACTCTTAATAGAAAAACCTTTTCCCTGTCTTTGCCATTGTATTTCAGCACCCTCTATTCTTCTCATTTCAACGCTTTCTACCTGTGAACTCGTTTAGTGAAAACAAATTCAGGATTGGAAAGTAAGCAATTGCTACAAGCTCCAGAAGATCTTCTCTGTTGGGGATTATTTTCATTTTTATTTAATTTTATGCTTTCATCTTATTTGCAAGAGGCATATCCTCGAAATTGTTCGAAGTAAAAGCAATTAATGTTCTAAATTTCAGAATTTTACTATAAGAGGTTTCAAATTCGGTTACAGATCAGAGTTAATACCAATTTATGTTTGCCATAGGCTCACTGAACCACAACAATGGCAAACTTTCCATTCAGACTGTGCAAAGAAAGGCCAAAAAGCTTAATAAGTTGGAAATTACTTTTAATGTTCAACTACATATTTTTTTAGATACGTAGGAGATACTGAAATGAAAAGACTTGAAGGCAATCGCAAATAAATGTTTTGTTACATCAGTTATCGATGTTATTTGCTAGTTAGAAACTGTTTATACAGAGAATAAATTAAAATCAATAAACACCTGTTGTGGGATTCTCGGGAGGAGAGAGTGGGTTGCTCAAATTGTGCATTGCTTAAGCCGTCAAAGGCTTGATCAAGCCATGGATAGTTCAGATACGCAATTAACTATTATACGCTAATAATTTTTTTAATAATAAACCCATCTAATACATTCTAATCAATATTACCGAATAAACCCAAAAACTTTAATCGCCGTTCAAATGCAATTAACAAAATCAAATGAAGTTTAAATAAACAAAAAATAAATTACAAGAATTCAGTTACTTTGCGAAATTTAAATTGTGGTGGCTCCATGCTTTGGTTCACACTAAGCGATGGTGATGTCGATGATACAGTGACTGATAAACCTTTGTTTTTTGAATTGCTAAAACTTGATTTTTTAAAAATTAACTTATACTACCTTTAGCCACTTGTGCGTGATCGCATTGCATTTTTCTCTATGCGTGTATTGATTCTAGAGTTCTGTTGACGAGTTCTATTAGTTTTTAATCCAATTTGTAAATAAATACTAACTTTTTGATGCTGTTATCAAAAGTTGACCGTAATTTCTTTTTTTAAAAAAAATTTTGGCGAAATAAAATCTAGAACAGTTGCATAGATTGTGCTTTTCAGTCTCTTCCTGTAAATTTCAGTTTCTATCTTGAGAGGTCGGAAGTGATTAATGTTGCTTCTCTGTTCTCGATTTTTTTTCTTTTTTTTCCAGTAAAGGATATTAAGATCTTCTGTAATTTTTCATGTTAGTTATTCTTTGAACCATAAAGTTTTGGGTAACTGATTGTCTTTTGATTTTTTCCTGGTTGTGTATCAAAATCCGCTTTTTATTACAATTTTCATTGATCGTGCTTCGTAGAACTCTCTTACTGTGCAATGAAGCTTTCTCGGCCACTTTTCTTCGGGAGACAAGTTAAAAGCCGTCTGGCATTAATTGTTCCCGTGTTAGATTACTTTTCTTCGGGAAGTGAATGAGTCACCATCGCAACTGAAGCTAAGCTTTCTATCTCGAACCATATGCATTTCCTTCTTTAATCATTGCCTTCGGGAGAGGGAGTGTTTTTATCGCCACATCGTTAAGTAAGAGGGTTCCATCCTCTTTGCCTTCACTGCTTTTCTTGGATGATTTACTTGCATTCGAGCCCGGAATACCGTCACTTGTCGTAATCTATGTATGGAATTAGTGATCCTTTCGGCGTGTTTACCGCTGATCTCTGGTAATAGATAATTTTTTACCTGTTCGGCTGAATCATTTGATCTGGAAAAATCGCCAGATAATCGGAATCCAGTCAATCCTTACCCCTCCACATATTCCGACCCCGCGATTGCATTTGTTTGAAGCGACCTCTATCTCAATAAATCTGGCAAAAAAGACCCTTTCACTGCAACTTCGATATATACTCCCCCCGGATACAAATCCAACTCTTTATACATTAGACCTGGAAACTTTAGCTGAACTTGGTCCAAACCCTATCTTTTGTGGCGATTTCAACGCCCCACACCAAAATTGGGGATGACCAATAAACACAACGAGAGGAAAATAATTAGTTAGATTCACTCAAGCACTGAGAGTAGAAATTCTTGGTCCTCCATCCCCAACAAGATTCGGTTTCAACTCAGCAACCATTTTCGATCTTGCAGTAATAAAAAACTTCATTCTCCCCTACATCCTTCTAGAACTTTATTCCGACCACAACCCAGTCAAATCAACATTTCAAATAAAATTTACGACACCGCATAACAAAGTGACTACGCATACGGTCTGGACCAAATTCCAAAATTACCTGAAAAATAAAATTGAATATAGGTCCCTTAAAATAAATAGCAATGCGGATATTTCCAGATAGCACGTAAGTTTGCAGCAAGTTTGATTTTGACTTGATATTCCCTTGTCATGGCAAAATTTGACGAGTCAAACTTGAAACGAACTTGTAGCAAGTTCGCTGTGACAACTAGCGCCACCCTCGCTTGCAACGCATTTGCTACAAGTTCGATGTGACAAATAGCGCCACCTCCCTTGCAAATTAAACTTGCTGCAAGTTTGCAAAACATGCTTCATGCAAAGACAGCACAAAGATATAATTATCTTTGTCTCTGTTTGAAAAAAAACATCCGATTTTTAATAGCATCTCCTAGACCGTCCTTCTTTCCATTAATTCAATAAATCAATGATAATTTGTAAAAAACTAACTTTTATAAAAAAAAATGTGAAGCATTTTCCAACTTTTTACTAAATATATCACTCGCACTATATCGCCTTTTTCTTAATGTTGAAATTTTAACGTTTATAAACAAAATTAAATCTGTAAAACAGTCAATGTTTGTTGAAAAATAATAACTTAGACATTTTGTCCCATTTTAAAGTAATTACTTTTGAACTCTAATTTCATAATTTATTCTACTAGCAAAACGTAGTTATTAGCGAAAATCGCTCTCTCTTTGACTTCAAATCATATTCTCAACTCAAAAAATTAATTAAATCAAGAGAATAGATTAAAATAAATCGTATACGAATCGAATGGAACGATGTATTAGCGAAATCTATCTGCTACTCTCTGAGTTTAACTGGCCCAGTGGTTACCGCGTCAGCTTCCGAACCGGTAGGTCACGAGTTCTATCCTGGGTTGTGTTCGTACTCTGTTTTTGCTATAATTTGCAATGAGATTGCAATGCAAGCTTGCTGCAAGTTCGTCCTATGGTGACTTCGGGGCTTGCGTTAACTTGCTGCAAGCTTGTTTCACACTTGTCTTGACAAATTTGTAGGAAACTTGCAGACTTACAGTGTAAGTCTGCTGCAAATTTGCTGCAAACTAAAATTGCTATCTGGGTTGAAGTCGCAAAGGAAAATTTTACTAAAAATCTACAAAATATGCACAGATTCGCGACTGTAATGGTAAAAAATCAAATACAACAAATATTCACGCGAATATTAAATATTAATTACTTTCACCAACACACCCCTTCCCTCCTACAACAACAGCAGATAATCTAATTGCCAGGACTGAAAATATCCAGCGTCACCAATGTACCATTACCGGGGATTAGGCCCCAAAAAATAATTGCTTCACCTTCACCTGCTTCAAACGAGTTTGAGAATGCTCTCTCGTTTAACTGGTTGGGCAATGGCTTTGGCAGACTAATTAAATCCGAAACATTAACAATAACGTAATGTTAACGTAATAAGAACTTCAGAGATTAAAAAAATGAAACAAACTTCATCAGCAACCGTATTTATGAACTAATTTATGCGTCTTTCGTGATATTATTATTTATCTTAAAACTTATCCTTTTTTATTTTTGAATAAATATACTAAATTGCCTTTTAAAATTTTGAATTCTTGTAACAGTATATGGTGAAGGAATTCTCATGAAAGTTATAGGAGAAACTGTTTTCTAAAAGCGAAAAGAACATGTCTATCCACTCTACGAAAACATGTTGCCATTTTAACACAAAAGTTCCACTTAAAATGCCAATCAAGGTGTTTCGTGTGATAAATCATTTCTATAGGTTATATACGAAGCTTATTTGAAAATCAGTTCATCTGTTTGGCATCATTGCAACTAATAAGCTCCTGTTTCTCAAGCATTGATATTGTTTGTAATTAAATCTATCCCTTATAACTTCTTCAAACATATTCTTAAAAGACGTGCTTTTAAACGTTTCAAGAGATAGGTTACGGCAGGTTAATATCTATATTTTGAGGATTATTGTTGGTTCTTCTGTGGCAAGGTGGTCGAAGGTTCAAGACGCATCAAAGCCAGTGAAACATTTACGTTTTTAGATTTAAGTGCCTGTCTATTGGTTGATACTCTCAAGGCTAAAAGAGAAGCGGCAGTTGAAGTGATGTTCTCGTTCCCTAACCACAGTTCAAAATTGATAGGAATGTACAAACATAATCTTCAAAGTGGGTCTTTAATCTAATTACACTACGCTAACCAAGGTTCTTTGGTTCTATTCTTTTAACCAAGATTAACCATTTCTTGAGTATCAATTTGTGAAAACATGTTTTGAATAAGATTACCATAACCTGCAAACCAGCGCTAAACGTTTCCATGTTTAACCTTGAATGTCCTCCCCCTTCCAATAATGATTTAGGGGTCTATTCTGGTACCCCCGGTTGGGTAGGGAGTTGGGTTGGGTTCCGTTGTTAACGTGCGGAGTCCAACCCAACCGGGGGTACCAGAATAGACTCCTTAGTCTTTTATTGGGTTTTTGTGAAATTAAATACTGATGAAAAGTGTACACATATAATAGTAAAGGCAGTTTAGTAATGTGAATTCACAATACAGAGTTACAGAACGGATTCATAATTCCATTTATTGTAGTATGAAATTCTGAAAAGTATAGATTAGGAGGAAACCGATGTTCTATCTGCGAAATTCCTGGGGCATTATTCCTTAAATCCTTAATATGAGAATGACAAATATACTACGTGTTTCAAAACTTGTATCGAAGACAGAGGAAATGAATAAATATTTAGCAATATTTCGAAATATAATTTTTTCTGTATAAATTAATGAATTGATGGTATCTTTCTTCTCTGCAGCTGCTATTGGATTTTGAAATGCTCATCATATAAAACAATACGACTAAGTGACATATAATGCTAAAAAATTTTGTTGTTCTGTATCAGCGGCGTAGTGACCTGGAGGCATATAGGCATACTGTACTCGAGCAGAGCACCATTGTAACTTTAGAGGGCTCTGATTGGACAAGCGAATCTGACGTAACTATGCTTTCCTTGTTTGTTTACCTCTGACAACGCTCTGACTGATTCTTTCAACAAGCGATAGCGAAATGTTCTTTGGCTATTCAGAATTCCAATCTTCCTCCTGCTTTTGTAAACGAAGTTGTTAAAATCGTTGAAGATGAAACCATCGTTCGAAGCAACCTTAAAAGTGCTTCCGATCTGTATTCATGGATAGAAGAATATGGAAGAACTTTAAACAAGATACGCGTGTCTCACTGTTGATGCGATGTGCAGAAGAGTGACGTCAGATTCTCTTGTCCAATCAGAGCCCTCTAAAGTTACAATGGTGCTCTGCTCGAGTACAGAATGCCTATATGCGACAGGGAGGAAATGCGGGTGCAGATGCCCCGCCCGCAGGTTTTAGGGGGCGCCACGAAGTCGAAATGTTTCTGGCCGTTGTTAAAACAAAATATGATGGGTGGTTTAAAAATAATACCATACCTCTTGGCCATTTACGCTATCTAATCCACTAATGATGGCTGGGATTTTAAAAAAATGTTATTATTCTTCAAGCCCTATTTAATTTTTTACGACACTGGCCGTAGTGCAACAACGTTAATGTGTATATTATTGAGTACAACTTTAATGCATCGTATATACAGGGTGTCCGAGAATTGTGGGACACATTCAAAAATTAATTAAAACCATACTTATAATGTTACAACTACGGTTTTTCAAAAATAAGACATAAAACAAGTTTCAAAAAGTTTTTCTTCTCAGCTAGGAAACACGCCATTACGGTACTCCAGGTGGCCTTAAATTATTGAAAATCTCCCATTTCTGAGAGCCATTTTCTGCAAAAACATTAAAGCGAGAAGAAAAATAAAAGTAATTGTCTGAAATTTTACGCTCTTTAATTTGTTAATTCCCATGTAGTGTGAAAACTGAATATTTTTTTGAGATATTCAAGATAAATTAAATAAGAAACCAGAAAACGCGGATCGGCTTCTGCCGATCGGTACCCTAAGTACAGAATAATCTCGCTGTAGCAAATTTAGAACGTCGTAACGCCACGTTAACGGTATGAAAAAAAACTTATTTATTTGAACTCTCATTTAAAGAAAAACCCATGGTCGTAACATTATTATTTTGGTTTTTAATTAATTGTTTAAATGTGTCCCACAGTTCTCGGACGGTATTTGTTCTCGGTCAGGCTCAATATCTAATAGATACGCTAGCAGTCTACATCTATGAACTATATTTAGCGCATTGCGATTGGAATTTTTGTAGAATAATCATTTGCATTCGCTCTACAACTAATTATTTTAGTTATATAGAAAATTTTTTATCAAAACCGGATAGAATTATAGAAAAATAGTATTATAGTAAAATAGTAGTATAGGATAGAAAAATTGTATTGGTTATATGAACTTCCCGTTTTCAAGCAACACGAGAGCTGTTTTAGGACGGACCTCCAAATTTTGAACAGCGGTCAGATGACGAGGGGGACACCTGCGCCGGCACTGACGGTGACGATAATTCAGCTGGCAGCCCCTTCAAAACTTCAGCACAACACCAGAGGGAGGACGGTTGGCCCCCTACGTATTTAGCGTGCAACAGGCTCAGATGCACAGCGGATCTTCAGTGGAATCAGGTTTCGAACCCAGAATCCTCCATCCTCCAAGACAAGACCTTGCCATTAGGCCACCGTGGTCTTTAGTATAGTTATATGGAGACCCAGTTCAGTGTACCCAGAGGGTGCTTAGTAGGACAACGTCTCGATACCTCTAATCGCCGGCCCCGAAGTCGAGACTCCGCCAGCTGGACATGCCATTATTTGATAGAGATAGCCAATGGGGTCTATTCTGGAACCACCCGTGGTTGGGTTGGGTTGGTTTTCCCGGCCGTTAACAACGGAAAAAGTGACGTCTCCCAACCCAACCGTCGGTACCAGAATCTAGGCAAATTTCTAGCTCTCTAGCCTTACTTTAGGAAAGAATCCTCCTCTGTGACTGATCGCTATTGAGAAAGGGCGTCGGAAATTCATTAACACTCCATATCACTCCTTTTTCTGAGTGGTGTTTCATTTTTAAACCAAAACCCTTTCGTGACATTAAATGAACCCCAAATTTATTTTAACTAATAATAGTTTTTTGTATGATAAAAATATCTGAAATAATGATTCTATCAATCTGTATTGGTTTAGCTTAAATATACTTGAAACTTTATTGCCAAGTACGAGGAGAGATGCTCTAGTGCGTAAATAAGAATTTAACAGATGATTATCTGGCAAAAGAATCGGTTATTCTGATTGCAGCTGAGCAATTTTTTACGTAATTGTACTAACATGTGGCAGCACAACAATTTTATAGAACAAAAGAAAGTTCTTTTATAATTGTTTTGCTTAATATCTGGTGTATATTCTGCCAAGAACAAAGAGGTCGCGCGAAAGATCTGACGGATGAATTTCAGTGCTCGTGGTGTAGCAGAAGATTTTTCTCGAAGGATGGTCATTTCTGTTTCTCAGAAGGAAAGCCTGATAATGAATATTCCGAATCTGATCTAAATGAATTAAAGAAACTGGCAGAAAGATTAGAGGCAGCAACAAGAAATCAGGATTGCACAAGTGATGACTTTGGATTTTCAAATACAAAAACACAAGGTCATGATACTCAACTAAATAGTTCGCTTAAAAGCGATAGAAATTTCTCAACGAACAGATTTTTCCGAGATGAGCAAGTCACTTCTCTGCCTGTATCACCGTTCATCACTCAGTGTCACGGAAGCAGCCTTGATGTTTCACGCTCCGATTCTCATGTTAGTGCTCAACAGAGCATTTTCGAAGCCACAGAAGAGAGTCCTGAGAACACCTTATTTGTCCCAGTTGAAACATCACTAGGCTACTTTTGCCTGGCAGTTGACAATAATTCGAATCCTTCAGAAAATTGTTTTTCACACAAGGATTCCGGGTGTTGTAATTTGAGACCGGTACCCCAGATGAAATACAAAAATATGAGCTTCGGAGACGATACGAGTACCTGTAGGAAGAAAGAAAACAGACCGTCGCAATTTATTTGTGGAAAAAAACGTAGCTATTTCGATTCAATATCGGCTTTAGCAGCGTGTATAGAAAGTGATGGAAATAAAGCTGAAGCGCAGAAGGCGAAGGATTTCAAAAAAATTAGAGATTTATCTGCCAAAGTCACTCAGATTGATGATTCCACAAGTAGTGAAATTGCCAACAATAGTGTAGAAATGGGTTCTGTTGCTTATGTAAAAGCGGTTTCTGTTCGCAGGCCCTTCAGGAATCCACACACAGTCTCATAGGACTGCCAAGGAAAAATGCTTTGCTTGCGATGTTTGTGGAAAAGTTTTTGGCAAAAAAAGTCATCTGCATGAGCACCAAAGAACGCATACAGGCGAGAAACCCTTCATATGCCTTACGTGTGGCAAACGATTCACCCAGCAAATCAACTTGACAAGGCATCTCTGGACTCACAACGAGAGAAGCCTTACAAGCGGAAATTGCGTGGTATGGCTTTCGCGAGCCAAAGTAATTGCAATGGGCACTACAAGAGAAAGCATGGCGGAAAGTAATATTTTCTCTAAACTTACAAACGAAAAGTGTTGAACTTCTTTCTATTTTTATAATACAGTTATAATAACTCGCTGACGAAAATTGAGCTTCTTAATTTGAGCTTTCTTTTATACAAGCATTTGATTTTATTCTGTTTGACAAATTTTAGTGTTTTTATTACTGGAATCTGCACTGTTTTTCATAAACTACATTAGTTTTTACAAGGTCAAGGGAAAAAAACTTGCTTTTATATTAAAGTATTTGTAAAAATTTAAATTATAAATTATTTTTTTTGCTATGAACAACGTTTTTACTTTCTTAGAAATATTTTGAAAACGTAAGAAATTTCATTTCCAATAAGATGTGTTAAGAAACCTAATTGTGTTATATTACTTCATTTCACTGAATAACGAAGGGAACAGTAAAAGTTCTCTGAATATGATTTTTAAAGGGAATTTCACTATACGCTTTGTTAAATGAGTAATTTATGGTTATCATATCGATGAAGTATTTACAACTAGATGCAAAGCTTATTTTATTTGTGATGTCGTTTATTCCATAAATAACACTTTTATTGCATGCATTAAGGATTTTGGTTCATGCAGAATATTTTTGTAATATTTGTTGCAATAAAGACTTTTAATATTTGTAACTGCAGTTTCGGTGTGTGTAAATACTTTTAGATTGATTCGACATCTCAATAAATTAGCTAGTTGTTTCCGGTCATACAAATTTCTGCTGCATCTAATATTGTGATTCGAAACCGCAAAAATATGAATAATTTTATTTTTTGTCATGTATTACAATGCGTTATATATTAAAAACTTATTCAGAGATGGAAAACTGTTACTTTAATTACTATTATTAATAAATAGCTATGATATATGTTTAAACCTCTAAACTGAGCGTCTTTTGAATATCCTCTTGTTGAACTAGCACTTTAGTGGTTATGAGGACCAGATAAATGAACCAAAATCTATTTTTAATTTTAAGGTCAGTTCGGCTAAAATAGCAAGTTTTTTAAAATTCCTACTCAAATCTTCATGGCTATAAATAAGAGAAACAATTGATCATTAATGGAATGGAGAGTAAAATTTCTAGTTATTATATGTAGATGAAAGTTGTTTTCTAAAATTTGTATAACAAAGTTTTATATTTTGCAACAATTATCTCGATTAATAAAAAAGAAATGTGATTTTTTTTTTAAATTGAAACTTTGCCCTTTGTAAAAATGTGAGAAGAGTAACGTTGGAATATTTGATTCTTCATGAGACCGCATTTGTTAAATAGAAAATATTGCCAATTGTGTTTTGTTTCCTTGTAAATCAACCTTTGCCTAGGGAGTTTCAGTCCTTTTCGCCTCAGCGCCAATGCATGTTTTGTTGCTATTGCCTAATCCATTTGCCTGTAGCCATGGTTGCTGTATAATCCTACATGGTTTAGCTTAACTAGAGAAGGACTCATAATAGAGGGGATGTGTCATAGATTCTGTTAGTCAAAACGACAGGTAGTACTCAATTAGAACCTGAGGAAGAAGTTTCATTTAGGTCCTATAAAAGAGGATAAGTTGCCTTTCTGGAGAACTTTTAAAGGTAACTGGTTCACATTTGTGTTTCGCTTGGGAAAAGAAGGAAAACTTCCATCTGCCAGCCCGACCCCACCGAGAAATTTGTTATTAAAGCGCCTTGTGGTCTTGCAGTTTCCGCACAATGATGGTTGAGTGCCCTGGATTTAATTTAGTTTCATTATATTAGCGTCCAGTTTTTTAAACCCTTTTAATTTTTTTACTCTTAATTTTACTTTTACATTTTTTAATTGACAAATACTAAAGTATTGGTAATAACAAACTTGTCATTCAAGCTCGTATATTTTATATTCATTCCAGAATAGCATGATGAAATTCATTCAACATACTTGAGTTTCAAATAAAATGGGAGTGTGGTCACGCGATTTCATTTCGAGAGCTTCGATATTATTCTTTTATTATCCCACTGTGCAGATATAGGTTGGAAGCAAACACTTATATCCACAAATCCAGAGATAAACCAGGAAAAGGGCAATAACTTAAAACGCTTTCTGTCAATTTTATTACTCGGCACAGAAGGCAATGGGTGTGAAATATTGGCAATGTTATACAGTATGTAATAAAATATAAAGTAACACGAAACCCAATAATCAGACAATTATTTTATTTGAGAAATTATTATATGTTTAAAAGTGTCAAATTAGCGCTTAAGTCTCACACACTCGAAGCTTCTTCAGAATGGAGTATGATGCAACAATGCAATGTTGTGGGATTGTATCGATTACGTAGTCAGTGGCGTTGACAGCAAGCGAGAGCTGCACTTAGTGCAGCCTTCTTGCAGATCTTCTCAAACTGAGGACAGGGTCTGTGGTGGAGAATTGAGTGTACCTGCAATTATCCCTAGAGCGCCCCAAACATGCTCAATAGCATTTATGTCTGTAGATTGATCTTGCCATTCCAAGAGCTATATTCTCTATTGCTGAGGATTGAAGATACGAGCGCTACATATTCTAGCATTGACGTCTGGTAGGATCAATCTATATATAAAAATTAATGCATCGAGCATCTTTTTCTTGATTTATCGAAGGCATCCAAATAGCGAATTTCAGCATCAGGTAACTTTTAATATATTAAGTAGGAAGAACTACGTTTCTAGAAGTAATGTCTTAGAATAGAGCTCCCACATGCGCAGAAATGCGTTAGAAACGGTACGATATTTAAAAAAAACTGCAAATTCTTGATTCATTCCTGATTCATAATAAACATTTCGTGGCATGCGGTAAAGCTGCCTTAACCAGTAAAAGTTTAGGTCTTCCTTACTGCAGTTGAACTAATCTGTCTCTATTGAAATCATAAAGGGTGGACAAATTTGGTTTTCTATTCTATTCTGTCCGTACAAGAGCGATGGTCTAATTGATTGATAGTGACGGAAAACAACTCCAGTTTCGATCAAGGAAGGAACCCAAACCGTATCTTCATCCACCTTAGCGTTAATTTGCCACGTTCCTTCAATAATTTTTCACGCTCCTTGGTACTATGTTTCTCAGAGCCCTATTTCCCACAAGTGGGTGCGTGGGTGGTAATTTTGTTACTTTTTCTCAAATTTCCATTTATTTCAGAGTTTTAAAACGTGGGCAAATATTTTACAAAAGGAAACACACAATTTTATTTGAATGCAGGGAGTGCAGATGTTCTTCAAATCCAGTAGACATCCTATTAACAATTATAGTTTATTCTCCACTAAGAGCAAAGTTAAAGGAAAAACACAGTAAAAAAAATTTTTTTTGATGTGAAAACGTCTTTCCGTTCGTTGCAGTGACTTTCGGTCGAACTTTCTTGTGTGACAAATTATCATCAGATTTGAATCGCGAATAACTACGAGACTAATAATGCGAAAAGAATGGTTGACCCCACAACAGATATATCATATCTGTACAAGTTTGTCGCTTAGTAATTGTTTCTGCCGGTGACGTCATCGTATCAGTTTAGGCGCATGCGCGCGATTGTTATGAATTAGCTTTATGTCAGGTTAAAAATAAATGTAGCGTGAAACGCGTTTAGCTAGGAGGTTGTTTGTGGTGTCATTTTAAAGAGCTTGAGGGGAATTACTAGAGCCCAAAGTGAGACAATAAAAATATTTATCAGAATATAAGTAAAAATCGGTGTTCAAATAAAAATTTCAAACTCCGCATGTTTTTTCCTCATAACATTGAGAGTTTCCTTTCAACTTGTACGAAACTTACAGAAAATTTGGCAATACGTAAAAGAAAAATTGTATTATATTTTAATTCAAAAATTTGAATATTACAGGAAATATGAGCATTTGTATTAAATAATGTTTTACTGCGCGTACGTGAAATGTAGTTTCATATACATTTAACAGATGGCGCCATCAAAGGCTTCTCTGAATGAAACATAAGAAAAGCGCAGTTCGGGTTCGCGCCGTAGATTTTTCGTGGAAACGACGGCATAAATTCATAAAACAAGTATTTAGTATTAATGTGTAATTTAATTATCAATCTTAGTTATACAATATTTACACAGAGTAGTATAATGGTTACAGAATAGATAAATCACAAGTTTATCGCATGTAGCAAGGGTCTGTGGCAGCCAGTGATTTATCTATTCTGTAACCATTGTATTACTCTGTGTAAATATTCTATCAAAGAGATTGATAAATAAATTACATATTAATTCGAAAAACTTGTTTAATGATTTTATCCCGAAGATTTCACGAAAAATGTACGGCGCGGACCCGAACTGGGCCTTTCTTTTATCATTAAATCCCACGCAAATTCACTTGATGTTTCACTCTATGATCTTCAGCAAATCGTTTTTCGTCCCACTCGAGAGAATGCAGTAAATTTTTTAATTCAGCCAGTTCATCTCGAACCTGAATATATATCACCAGGCCTTCACACATATATCATACAAATTCAGTCTGACTATGGAAAAAAATTCGCATTCTACCATAAGCAATAATGAAGGAGGATCCCAGGATAGCAGGCTCTAGCACATTATTTATAAAACGATTTATTCAAAATGTAATCATCGATTTAATTGCTTTTAATTCATTGTAGGCTCTGCGTATTTCATACTTGATCAACAACAACCCCTCCAGAAAAACACTGAAGCAGGAGAATGAAATCTTAAGTGTATTCTTATAGCTTATTCTTATAAAATTTATACAAAAATATCTTATTGAGATGGGGTACCAAAATACACTCAAAGCAGAATAATTCGGAGCTACGGTGTTAATAAGATGAAAAATAACAGGTCATCAACGCTTTTGGAAACTAAATCTGTTCTAATATCCCCGGTTGGGTTGGGTTGGTTTTCCCGGCCGTTTAGAACGGAAAAAGTGACGTCTCCCAACCCAACCGGGCATTAATCTATTCTAAAACGATCATTTATTATTTATTTTTGGAATTAAATCACTTTATTTGCAAATTAAGATAAATTCAAAGGACTTCACAGAATGCCACATAAAACAAATGTTTATTTTGATTGTTAGATAACGGATATAATAAAAAAAGCCGATCCCAGGAGAGGAGGCTCTAGCACGATATTTATAAAAACGAGTTATTCAAAATGTAATCATCGATTTAATCGATTTTACTTTATATTAGGCTATGCGTATTTTATACTTAATCAGCAACAACGCCTCCAGCAAAACACTGAAGCAGGAGAATGAAATCTTAAATGTATTCTCATCGCTGTTTTTTTAAAATTATTTTTAACCTTTGAAGACTCTTTAATTTTTATGCCAATTTAATAATTTTAAGTTTAATCCCACCACCACCCGACACGACATAGGCATGTCACCTCATTCCTTCCTCCAGACAGATGCTGAAAACACATAAAGAGAGGCTGAAATACCTTAGAAAATAACAGCAACACTTTTTAAAAGATATGTATTGTCAATAAAGATTAATCCCACCACCACCCGACACGACACAGGCATGTCACCTCATTCCTTCCTCCAGACAGATGCTGAAAACACATAAAGAGAGGCTGAAATACCTTTAAATATAACAGCTACACATTTTAAAAGATATGTGATGTCAATAAAGTTGAATCATATAAGGGAAGGATATATTTTCACACGTCTATATGTGGGAGTTGTATATTTTCATCTTTTATCTGACCTAAACGCATTGAAGAGGGTGAAAATAATAACTAAAAATATGCACCATCTTTAGAAAACATGCGTCTTTGGACTGTTTTGATGTTCTCCTGCTTTCTGTTAACTTTTAATACGACCACTTCACTTTTGAAACAAAATGTCAGTGGTAAAACACTTCTAACCTATGTGAAGCCACTTCGATATGGCCCAATATGACTCGAGCATATCGACTTATTCTACCTGGGGAAAGAACGCAATTAAAGAGGAAAAAAGACGGGAGGCTGTCTTTTTCAAACAGACGCTGATGTTAAAGGCCTAAGACTACTTCACTCGCGTGACTCATTTCCTATTTTCAAATTTTTTTGGTAACTTCTGTTGTTACCCTTTATCTCAAAAATAAGACATTAGTTATGTTTTTAACATACGTAGTTACCTAGATATAGAGGATCGCATCACCAATTCATGCGTATTTATGCCCCTTTGCGACTCAGTAGTCGCTGAACTACAATTCCGATTTTCAATTTTTTTTGTAACTTCTGTTGTTACCCTTTATCTCAAAAATAAGACATTAGTTTTGTTTTTAACATACGTAGTTAACTAGATATAGAGGATCGCATCACCAATTCATGCGTATTTATGCCCCTTTGCGACTCAGTAGTCGCTGAACTACAATTCCGATTTTCAATTTTTTTTGTAACTTTTGTTCTTAACCTTTATCTCTAAAATAAGACATTAGTTATGTTTTTAACATAAGAAGTTACCGAAATATAGAGGATCTCCCATACAAAGTTTTTTGTGGCGTTTTGGCGTGTGAATCAAATTCCTTCCTGAGACCCCAATGGGAGGAACGAAGTCCTAAGTTAAAAAATTTAGAATGAGTCCCACAGCTACTAGATGTGACACGGGCACGTCGGCCACCCACTTCTTGCTCCTTCGGATGCATTTAAATAGAGGGTGTGCAATTTTAAAATAATAACAGAAATACAATTAAAAAGAAATGTTATGGACAAAATACGTCTACTGGACATGAAACGATTTCTACAAAGGCTGACATCTAATGGACATGCCGCCTCATTTTTTTGCCTTGAATGAAACAGAAGACATAAAAG
>BGPR01009953.1:27521-54904 GCA_013235015.1 Araneus ventricosus | reverse complement strand
CTTGCCACTTTTTTTTTATCATTTTCTGATTTTGTGTGAGCATTTGGATTTGACCCTTTATTTCGTGGGCGTTTTTAATTTTTAGTTAGGTTAATGACTAAATTTTTGCTTTGAAGGGCGGCACATGCCTTAATGACTCACATACTTTCTAGATATTTTCAGTGACTTCCTTGCCATCTTTATTGCTGGCGGACTTAAAAGCAAGATGAGATCGTCGCATGTTCTCATATCTATACAAACGGCGATGTTTTCATTGCGTAGATTGCAACAGTTCTGATCTCGGCTTCTTTCTGGAACAAAATGAAGACTTTCGTCAGGCATACCGTGACCATTCATTTTTCCTCTCAAAACGTGATATCTAGCAAATTCTAAGGCAACAAGGTATATATTCTCCATTATCGTGAACGGATTATCAGTGCACTCATTCGGTCACAAATTATGTCATCCACTTCCTGCTAGCTCATTCTCTACAGCGTGCTCGAGGCACGTCTGTCTTTAACTTCTTCGTCATTCTTTTCCTTTCGGTCTCCCTTTAGATTTTGCGTCTTGTTTATCGTCAGAGTAGCGACGATTTTACTGGTATGTGGTAAACGAAAAGAAACGTTTTTAAATGTTAAACAAAATTAAAATCCCTCAAAAACTTGATACGGAGAATCAGCTAGTACTTGATGCGAAGATGTAATGAGGAACTAATTGTCTCGTTTTTCTGCTATCCACAATTCGGAAAACTTTGTTAGATTATATGTGGCAGTGATTTGATAACAGTAACATTACTGGTTCTAGAATATTGCGATATACGACAAGAGATAAACAAACAGCAGAACAGAAAAGACCATACAGATTTTTAAACCAGCAAATATTAAAAGAAAATCTGACTAGTTTGATGTAAGAAGCGTGCAAATGTAAGTAATTTTTTATTTTGCACTGATGTGATTTTTTTGCATAAAAAGGAGTTTTCGATTATCCGTGTTTTCCTATTGTCCGTACGATCCCTCCCGGATTAAACTGATAAATCGGAGTGCACTGTAGTATGTAGTACTAAGGAAACGCACATTTCTTCAGTTTTATTTCATTTTTAAAATAAAATAAACATGCGAAAATACATAATTTATGTGATCTTGTGGTTTCTAAAGAACAAATTTTCTTTTTCAGTATGTTTTAGATATTAAGTTTTAAAAGGAAGAAATTCTTGAAAGGATTTCTGAAAAATTTGCTTTTGGTAATTAAGGTTGCTTAAATTTCGGTGCACAATCGTCCTACAGCTTATTCTAAGAGAAAAAATTACAGACAATGTATTAATAATTATTTGAAGTTTCTTCCGTTTTATTTTAATGTAAATGAACACTAGAAAATACATAATTGATGATCGGTGGTTTTCTGAAGAGAATTTTACTTCAGTTGGCCATTTTGTATATTTAAGATGCGTAATTTTAAAAAAGGAAGAAATTCTAGGCAGGAATTCTGATTGCTTTGGTAATTAACGTTGTCTTTAAATTTCGGCGTGCAACGTCTGCAGTTATATTCAAAGAGAAAGAGCCAGCAGACAATGTACTCAATAATTATACAGATGTTTGCATGATTCAAATGATGGGCGCGAAAGTATTTTGATTCCTTTCTCCCGACGATTTCCAATTGAAAATTCGCCAGTGTTTCATTCATCACTTTTTTTGAGGTGCCAGTAGTTAGCAAGATAAGACACAAGATAGGGACTTCTCAACCAATCTTGAATATGATACAGAATGAATGCCCCAATCTAAAGTACAGATATTATAGATTTTTGTTTAACGTAGGGGCCCTCTCACATGAGGTCCAGAAGGAATTGATTCACATCGCAATGCACAACAAACGATATATGAAACTTCTCTATACCTTGTAACTATATGTGTTAAGAACATACAATGTCTATTTTAGAGATAAGGACAACAACAGAAAAAAGTTGAATACTCGAGCAACGAACTAGAGATTACTGAGTAGCAAAGTTGGCAAAAATACGCAAGAATTGGTGACGCGATCCTCTGCAATTCGCAACTACATGTATTAAAACATAACTCAATTCTTTTTTTATGAATAAAGGCAACAACATTTACAAAAAGAACATTAAACTTAAAACTTTGAGAAACTCGATAAACAAAAGACGCTACGAGTAAAATCGTCCCTGCGCTTTAACATCAGTCGGGTGTTTGGAAAGACAGCTCCCGATTTTATTCTATATATATATTTTCGTGCCTTTTGAAATGTCACCAAGAGTTCTCTCTCTTTCAGCGAGTAGAGGTCATTTTCGGCGTCTCCGAATCTGTGATTAACATTGCTCAGTAAGGACAAAACCGAAAAAGATATTGTCATTTGATGCCGGCTCTTCTGAAGAGACGGGTTTTAATTAACATAATTCCCAGAAGTGATCTGATAAACCCAATGATTTTCATTAATTTGAGGATCATTAACCACCTTTGCGTGTTAAAAACTCGTTTTTTGGACCTTAGTGCGATTCTGCGACATTTGTTTTCACGGTTTGTGCTAAAACGCCTCGAGGCTATTTTGGGCGAGTAATGCTAATAAAAAATGCGGGAGTCGACGTATTAGGCAAAAAGACGCTGAGAAATTATATAGGTAATATCACCAGCACCACACATAAAATAATTTATGGGAGTCATTAAATATATTGATGAAATCAATTGTATCAATAAATCTTTGTTACAGTGACAAAAATACAGTAATTTTTTCATTACCAGCTTGCGGTTATATTTTAGGTCGATTGAAAAAGCTTCAAGGAATTCAGAAACTCTCATTGTAGAAGTTCTAATTTTTCTGATCGTGTGTCAGATAGTTTTCACATAACCACTAAATATATCAGGAGATAATTTTTCTAAAACAGGATATATCTACTGGTTTTAAAACGATTTGGGATATTTAAAATGAAACTCTGATATAATTCCAGCTGTAATTTATATCACGTTCATCCTGATCCACATAGTAATATGTCTACCATGTTTATACAAAAATAATTCTGATAAAATGCATGAAATATTTCGTAAAAACTTATAGTAACAGGTTTTGACAGTTAAATCTAAATCTTAAACGGTATTTCTCTCAATTAACTATTGAAAATAGCTATCTGATGATATAAATAATGGGTATTTCAAAGACTAGGTTGTACAGAATATCATTTCTTAACAGAAGATCCAAATAATAAATACCAATATTTTTGGGTAACATACTGAATTGCCAGACAAAACAGTGAATAATTCAGAATAAAATTTGAAGTTGTTAGCTCTTTCAATTAGAATGGTACTGACATTTAGTTAAATATTACAAGGCTCCTTCGGTTTCTTCAATTTAGAAAAGAAATATCTTCTTACCAAATACACTATCAATATTCTTTTATCCAAATTCGTTAAAATTCCTCTATAAGTACTCTTTTTTTCATATCAATCTTCTGTTTGATGTTCTGTGTGTTTGATAGCTTCATGATTTTTTTTTCGTATTTAAGGTTACAAATTAATGAAAACCGACTTTCCCTAAGTAATTTGTAATACTGAGATGGTTTAATATGTGCACTTAATGTAATGACGTGGAATAGTTCAAGGAGAAATTATGAATCCGCTGGTATCTCCATATGGATGCAAATTTCCTTGTAGTTGCGAATATGAGAAACGTTAGATTAAAATCCCGCCATTTCTTAAATTATGTACTTTAAAGGCATAGAAATTAGTAATTCTCTGATAAATGTTCATTAGGATCTTTGCTCTTCCAAAAAGAAAAAAGTTATGGCTTCACCTGAACACGTAACAATTTTTAGCCGTATTTCTTTCTAGTTAAAATTTATGTATCAGCTTTAAACAGTAAAATCCCACAAACAAAATCTACAATAACTGTCTCAAAACTTTGTTGGCAGTGAGCGTCGTGTTTCTGCACAACGGGCAAACAAAAGCATCGTTTCTTGTTATCTGGTGAGAACGTAAATTCTTCTCCGGTTACAGTAGGTAAATCTTCGGATATGGAAGAACTACATAGTCAGCAATTTGCAACCTTAGTTGCATTATTTAGATTAAGCACTATTTCAACAAATTATACAGTAAAATCCCTTTTTCGTTGATGTTGAGGCCCGAGTTGCAGTGCTATCGTCCATTTAACCCTCTGACTACTAAGATTTCTCAAAATCAGAGTACAGTTTTATACGGAGGTCTGTTTACTAATTAATCTGTGAAATGGATTTGTCCGTCCCGTTTCATCTTTTCTCCTGGGTGCTGGGAGATGCGAATGGCAGGCCTTTCATCTCCTATCTCTACCCAAAGGGATCCCTTAATGACCACTCCCCCAACTGCCTTCTCCCCCATTCAGAACAGCAACCGGCCGAAATCCGCCCCATTAGTATAGAAGTTGTATGGCCGGTTACGGCCGGCTTAGGAGTCAGAGGGTTAAAAGAGTACCCAAAGAAAAAAAAAATGATGATGAGTCTGTTTGTCAAAAGTGCAAGCTGGTACTACGAGAAGGATCAGAAATTTAATCGATAGCGACAGCGAATAATTATTGTAAACTGAATCTTAAAATAAATTTGTATACTGAAATTTCTCATTTTATTCACCCTTCTTCCCATCATCCTTAGTCACCTCTTAAACCTTTCTGTTGGAGGCTAATGAGATGAACTACTTGTCTTCCCAGTTTTTGGGTCGTTAGCTAACGTTGTTTGGAAATACTAGGGTCACTGAGTATTGCTTTGCGACAGTAGTTGTATTTTCTCAGAATAACAGTAAAAATCGTGGAACTGAAATGCAATTATGAAGGTAATTCCTTACAGTAAGGGAAGGTATGAAGGCAATTCCTTATTGTAAAGGTAATCATAAAGGAAGTTATTTAAGTTAATGGTAATTATGAAGGTAATTCCTTACAGTAAGGGAAGTTATGAAGGCAATTCCTTATTGTAAAGGGAATCATAAAGGAAGTTATTTAAGTTAAAGGTAATTATGAAGGTAATTCATTATCTTACGCTATATTTTAACAAATTATTCTCGTTGATTTAAAAAAAATCTCTGGCCTGGAACACAATAAAAAAAACTGACCACTGATCAAATGTGAATTAAAATTTAATAAACACAACCACTGATTGATTCTAAAGTAAAATCATTTTCTAAGTGTAAGGTTGACACATAGCCATCGCATACAGTACTTCACATCTTATTTTGCGATTCCTTAACATTTAAAAATACATAATTTATTTTCATCTTCATTCTTTTCAAAATAAAAATACATTTTGACATGAATATCTTATTCCATGCTATTGGAGAGTTCTCTGTGAAAAACATCAATTTCGAAATCTATATTTCGTAAAATTCGTTTTTGTGAGTCATTGTTAATAACCCCGAAGAATTAGTCAAGTTTGATTAGAAATGAAGAAAATTATTTTAAATAACTACACCAGGCCAATTGTTATACGATAATTGTGATGTTATAATGTCTTGCCGCCCCAGAAAAGTATTGTTTATATAATTTATATATTTATATATTTTGTTTATATATACGTGTAATAATCTCACTTAATTTTATTTCAAATTCTAATATTATATATTTTGAAGTCTTAATGCATTCAAATATCACTTTTCTTAAACTGAAGTTTCGTTTTATTTCCCGCGCTGGAGGTATATTAAATCTCTCGTTTTGGCATATTTATTACTAAAAGAATATTCTAATTACTTCCACGCGCCAACATAAATCTCGAAATACGCGAATCCTTTTCCAGACTTTTCCCTAAAACACTTACGTAATTTACTAAAAATAGATATTATTCCCTTCACTTTGATCAAGTGGTCTATCTATTAAATCCCTACCTCAGAAAATGCAGGGATCTTCTGTCC
The DNA here is from genome assembly GCA_013235015.1 of Araneus ventricosus. Classification (NCBI taxonomy): domain Eukaryota; kingdom Metazoa; phylum Arthropoda; class Arachnida; order Araneae; family Araneidae; genus Araneus; species Araneus ventricosus. Next base: position 49,055 of record BGPR01009953.1, on the reverse strand, counting down.
CTTTTTGGCTTGAAAACTTGAACCAAGATGTACGTACATTCCGTCACTCTCCCATAATAAAGGAAAATTAGTTAATAACTCGGCTGTTTTATGACTGCAACAACGAAAACATTTCATATATATATATATATATATATATATATATTGTTATATTGTTTATATAAATATATTGTTTATATAAATACGGGAACGAAAGTATTTATTTTTCAAAATTGAGAAACCACGTTGCATAATAATAGAACAGAATGTATAGCATTCATAGGCTTGCATGGAATAAGATGCAACTTCGCTCATTTCAGTTCTTAGTAGTCATCTTCAACTTCAGATAATCGGACCAACGACAAGTCTTTCCATTGAAAATTTCCCAATTATCTAGTTTTCAGATCTGAAAATCAAAGAAAAGGAAATTAATTATGACAAAAGTTACAAGTATTTCTGCGCATCAGAGGTAAATTATCTTAAGTAAAAATATTAGCATTTTACAAGACATTCAAAAGAATTTTCCAGAACGCAGTATATACCAGTTTGTTACCTTTTGTTCTTTTCGGCAGAGCTACGACACTTTTCCCATCCGAAGATGCTGTTGGGATAATGCAAATATAGAAAAAACATAAAAATTAGCGAAATTGGAATTAAGATCGTTTACCTCTGAAATACAAATTTGAAATCGACTATACAGGATCAAGAGGATTGACTTATCATGGTCCAATAGCTCATTTCTAAACCGTTAGAGATAGACATATAGTTCCAGTTGGGAAAATGCTTTAAATGAAGGGAAGAATTATAATATATGTTTTTTGAGTCACTAAATATATCTCTGAAAAAAAAATATGAATTCTAACTTTTTATACGGCCCTCCGGTTCTATTGGTCATATTTAGTAGTTTGATTCTGTTGTACAGGTATCTGTCATGTTTTTTCTTTTTTTCCTTTTATCCTATTTTGAGGGGTTGGACAAAAATTCAGGCCACATAAAGGAATAATTTTGACTAATAGTCTTTCCTTTATTTAGAAAATTTTTGTCCTGCTTTAGAGCTACAATGGCGTGTGGCCTCTGAGGAGAATCGCCATTTTGGTTCTTTTACAATTTTATTCCATTTTGCTTTCATTGTAAATGTATTTTTCGTTCTATTTTGCTTTTTTATGTTTTATTTTAAGGTTTTATTAATGCCTATTTTTATATTTTTCGAAGTTCTAATTTTGTTTTTCGTGTATTCTATCAGAAGCAGCTGCATATGCGCCTTTCTGTATAATGCATTAGAATTTTAATTAATTTTTAATTCAAGTTCTATTAATTTTAATTTAATTTTCGTTAATTTTATCATTTTTTACTGTCATATTTAGTAAAATATTTTTGACATTCTAACATTTAAAAAAAAAAAATCCCACTCTTCAGCGACTAAAACTGGGCGAGTTATGGAGCTTTGAGTTTCAAGATTTTTAACCAATCGGAGGCCTCGTAGAGAAACTGCTGCGAAAAGATTGGTGGATCGTCTTCAAGACGGCTATTGAAATGGTGTAAAGTTGTCTAAGTCAGCGATATTCAAAACTCCATAACTCAGTCAGTTTTAGTCGCAAAAGAGTGGGACTTTTTATCTTTAAAATATTAGAGTGTCAAAAATATTTTACTAAATATGACTGATAGGAACGGGGCACCGTATAAAAAGTTAGAATTCGTACCTTTTACAGGAATATATTTATTTACTCAAAAACTTATATTATAATTCTTCTCTTCATGTAAAGCATTTTTCCAATTGAAACTATATGTCTATTTCTAACGGTTTAGAAATTAGCTACTGGACTATGATAAGTGCGGACACCCTGTATAATGCAGGGATGGGAAACCTGCGGCTTTAAGGCTGCATGTGGCCTTTTTCAGTTTCTTATACGGCCTAACCAGTTATTTGCAACTTGAATTGAAATATATAATTGTCTGAATATAATAATAACAGCAGAAGAACAACCTTTATGATTCGGCTCTTGTGGTCTTTTGCTCAACTGCCGAAAATTAATGAGGCCTTCCATAGCAAAAAAAGATTCCCCACCCCTGGAATGTATACATGTCTTAAAAAATTGCTGTACTTTAAACAGGATACATGTTCTTAATCTTTTTGAAAATCTCTTATAATTAATTTCATTTAGGCCATTTCCGTAACTTCATCATTACTTGTAGACGCATTAAAATTTTAGTTGATTTTTCAGACTTAAAAAAGTAAGAGTAAGGATAATATTTTAAGCTACACGTCATTAAACTTTCCACGTCCTTGCAATGGCGCATATGAACAAAGAAGAATTTTGTCTGAAATGGGAATTCTCGTCCATGTTTCCTACCATTGACCTTAGAAGGAAGAAACGTCAATCTGCGAACAGGAAGAATGTGGACACGAAGAAGAACGAAGAATGTGCATATTGTCTCCAGATGGGCAGATTCGGCGACATTCGCATCCATATCCTCTGTGCGTGGGAATGTCCTGGTGGTGTGTCAGCTACGTCATTCCGTGCCACAAGACCCAGAAAAGTGATTTTCAATCCTTGATGCTACTGCCAGCAGGCCGTCATTCTGTAAAAAATAGAACTTGTCAACGACTCTTGTCTGTTAGAAGTGCACGCAGATCCATTTGAAGGGTGAAAGCAACGGAAATGCACCAAGGGGGAAAAATGGAAGAAACTTTTTTCCGTCATTTTCGGTTCTTCAGGATCTTGAACAAAGAAAAACAAGACAATGAGAGTTGCTTCACAAAAAAGAATGAAACATTGCTACTAAAGATTTCATGACTTCCGAATGCTTTTGTTTACGATGGGATGTGGGGTGAAAAAATCAAGGTTTGTTTCTGTTATTTGAAAGTTAAAAAAAACCTGCTGCTTTCATTGTGAGTTGTTTTGCTTGTAGAACACCCACTTAAACATGTTGGTGACACAAAGCTCCACCTGGAGTTTTTCTCTGATCAAAAAATACTAAAGCTGTATGAAAAATTCATAAAATAAATCTAACAAAGTTTGTTGAACTTACGTGCTTTTAATTAAAAGATATGCTAACTAATACAGTCCATTAAAATATTTTAAAAATACATGGCTTTGACTATAAATGAATCAAAAAGGCTAGCTTTTCACCAAGTTTAGATTAATGAGAAAATAATTTTATAATGAAACTTTTGCATTTAACTTAAAATTTTTTTTTATCAGAAAATACAAAAAGCATTGTTTAATAACTATTTATATAGTCTTTTTAATGCTAATCAATAATTGCCGTTTTTAAACGAAAAGTAAAATCACCATTTAAAGCCAGTACATTTCATATTTTTTGAATTTCAAATGTAAATTATTAGGCAAAATTCTATATGCAATTAATTATGTGCACTGTTCCCCCCCAATTTACGACCATCAGCACTTGGACCACACAAAATAAATTTCAAAATAAAACGAAATTTCAGGTGGGATTTTTGTTTACAGTACATACAATAGAGTACACGTTTATACACACTAATTATACGTGCATAGATTGAATTTTTGTGTTTTATGTAAATTTGATAACCCTTTTGAGTGAAAATTTTGTTGAAAAATATAGATCCTACTTACAATTTGTCAGTCGGACGGAACTCGGTCTGAAGTCGAGGAGACCCTGCATTACAGATATATCTAAAACTATTTTAAGTCCAGCATTGTCTGATTTTGATATTTACCAGTGCCGTACAGTAAAACTTCAATTAATTGTCGCCGTCCGAACCAGGGAATATACGGATAACAGAAGTATCTCAATACATATGAACGGTATTGTGATTTCACTGCTGCCTTGGAACGAATATGAAAATAAAATCCTTTAAAAGTGAATAATACATGCATGTTGTATTTAATTTTACGAATCTATCAATATAAACTTCAATATAAGAGTAATAATGCACAAAAATATTTTGTGATACTATAAACCTGCGTTACTTTGACGATGGCGGTTAACAGAAGCTGACGGTTAAACGAGTGACGATTAATCGAAGTTTCACTGCAATTGCATTATCTTCGCGGTATCTTCGGATAAGAGAAGTGTCGTAGATGTAGGTGGGAAAGAAGAAAGGATAACCGCTCTCAAAAATTAAATTGCTACATTGCACTCTGGACTTTCCTGTAAATTGTTAAAATTGTTACGTAAGATAATTAACCATGGCCATGGAAAGAGCAAATTATGAAAGCAAATGTTTCATACTTCAAGAATTGCTAGGTGAAAGTTAGAATTTAACTCTCATTTAGAAATGCGTATTAGTCTCATGGGTAAGCTATTTTTTAAAAAAAATTATACGAGTAAAACTTTTGAATTAATTGCTTTCTAAGCCACAAACTTTTGTTAGGATCTGTAATTTTAAACAAGTTTTAACGGAATGTTATTTAATTTCTCAACCACTTCCTACAATCTATCACATTAAAGTTCGTCTAGTTAAAAAACAACAAATCACGCTGATCTCCGGAAACAAGCCTTCTCTTACGGTATTTAGGAAAAATAACACTCATTTATCAAACTCAGTAAGTCCGCTTTCGAAAAGAAAAAAAAATGAAAACAGTTAAAAGCAACGCGCTTCGTCTCATCACGTTTATGGTGAGGGAGAAAAAAACAAAGGCCGGAAAAAAATGCCACTAGCAGCAGCAGATGGTTTTGTTTCCAGTGGTGGAAAACTCATCAACAATTTGGAAAAGGAAAGATTATCGTCACGTGATTTCTGAAATAATTCTTTTCGGGGCATTTCCTGTTTAGTGCTTTCAGTGATGCACTTTATAATCGGATTGTTTGCATCTTTCACGTTGTAGCATTTGAGGGAAAAAATTTAAGATTAGCTTTGCACATACATTCTAAAATGGTATGTTGACTGTTGGCCGTAACAATGGAAAAGTATACACTTTCCAACACTGCCTCCTTTGGATTTTGAAGGTAAATATAGAATGGAGTTCTTGTAAATAAATAAATAAATTCTTTAATTTTTAATGCAAGAAATACACATATACGATATTTATTCTTATTTAAATATCTAATTTATAACACATTAATTTATAAATTAAATTTAATTGGCAAAACCAAACAATGAGTCCTCCAGCCGCGACCATTTGACCAATTTTTATTTCATATGAAAGTTTATAACCCCCTACATCAGTGGCAGAAACACTACTTCACTGTATATTCTCTATGGGAGAAAAAACTTGACAGAGTCCTCCAGTCCCAACCACTATACCGATTTCGACAATCTCTATTTTGTTTGAAAGCTCATGATCTTACTGATCGTTTCAAATTCCCGAGACCAGCACTTTTGGGCGATTTTACACTGGAAAGGGGTGACAGGCAATGAGCAACATGAGCGCATTTCCGGTGTTCTTTGTTAAGTCACGCTACGTAAAATGTAAATATCTCCCCTCTATTTTTCACTCTCACCCCTTTTTTGATGAAATCAACTTCGCCTGGCGCATGCGCAAAAGCGCGGAGGGTTTCGGAATCCGAGGACGTACCATAGATACGTCATGGATGGTCGGCTGCTCCCCTCCCCATCGCCCTCCATTTCCGAAAAGTAGTGCAAAATAAAACTTGACCGAGTCCCACAGCCTCAACAACAGGATAGCGATTTTGCCACTTTGCAAGTATAGCTAAGGATTATTAATACAGTTGGTCGGCTGGTCTGTTTTTATAGTAACTTTGCATTTATTTTTAATACGGACAGCTAAAATATTTTTGTTTTCCTTCTCTTCGGATTATAGTAATAGACAAATTTCACAATTTTGTAACAGTAGCTGGTGTACATATAAATGGCTGGAGTGAAGGTCTTCAGGGACACTGACAAGCACTCCGAGAGAGAAATTCATTTCCATAAAATAATGATATGTTTGTGTACCTGGTGTAATTGAAATCGAGCTTAAAAACAATCAAATAGAAAAATTAGAATAAATTTAAAAATAGGATCTTAATTTAATCTTTAAACAAGAACAACCAAAAATTTTATTAATAAACAATAAAATTTAAAAAGTAAAATTAAATAAAAAATATGCAATGTTTAAATAGCGCGCAATTGCGTCAGCTAAACAAAAAGCAGATAACGATAGAAATGAATATCATACAAAGAAAGCTGAAAAACAAAGACAAACTCAGAGTCAATCGAATAAAACAAGAAGCAAACAAGGAATCCACTCTAGTCCATTCTTTCAAGGCCTAAGAACTTTATTCGAAATGGATTCAAAATAATAATTGGGAATTTTGGATGTAATTTTTCTGTATTCAGTCAAGTACCTTTACGTTGTAGAAGGAAAGTTTAGCGATTGGAAATACGGTTAAGTGCCATCTTCTTGATCTGGCCAAAATGAGATGCATCCACAAACTTCAAAAGAGAGCGTTGGTGAAGAAATCAAGAATAATTTTAAATGATCGATTAGATAATATCAAAATTGTCTAGATGGCTATTCGTTGAGTGCAACATTTTTACCAGTGTCGATGGGTTTCTGGCAGCGTCGAATGTCGAGCTTATTGATGAAATGTGGTTAAAATTACTAGGCCTTTCATTATCCGGTATATAACTTCAAAAGGGTGCGTTGGTGAGGAAAGCAAATTCCATAAATCAAGAATGAATTTAAAATGATCGATTAGATAATATCAAAATTGTCTAGATGGCTATTCGTTGGGTACAACATTTTTACCAGTGCCGATGGGTTTCTGGCAGCGACGAATGTCGAGCTCATTGATGAAATGTGGTTAAAATCACTAGGCCTTTCATAATAAGCCTCAGATTGCATTAGAACTTGACAGAAGTAGTTATGCAGTAAAGTGTTGGCATCTGATTTATAAATGTTATATTTTAAATATTCAACATGTATGTGTATCGAAAATCTGCAATCTGCAAACAATCTAAATGCTAATGTGCTGAAAAGCTGAGCTAATTTTAAGGTCTCAAAAAAAACTTGTTATTTTCTTTAATTATTATCGCGTTTCAACCATTCATTAAAAGACAAAATTTTATTAATAGATAATAAGTTTTAAATATGATTAATGAAAGATCATTACTTAATAAATCTCATCCATCATGAAACGTTACGTGATCAACGGCGCAAGAAATGATTGCTAGAATTTTAATTGATATAGCCATCATTAAACCATAAATAATTATATCAATTAATAGTTTCTAATTGGATGGCTAACTCATTATTAAAAATAAATTAAAGGATTCAAAATTAGCTTCGCATATAAATAATTATATCTCATCATTACAGAAAATAGTTGTATGTCTGAAGTGCAAACAAGACACTAAATTATGCTAGAAAAATTCACTGAATGATTGATGTAATTTTGAAAGGAATTTTTTAATTTTCTTTTCGTAGACTATATTTGAACCTATGCGAATAATTGGGAGACTAAAATCTAAATTAATATCATCCTATAATCCATTTCTCCCAAATACTTTTTGTTGGTTCCCTTTCGCTAAATTATTTCTCCAATTACTTGACCGCAAAACACATAGAGCCCTATTTTCAACCTACGCCTTGTAATTAACCTTCAATTTTATTTTTAAAGGTGTGTAGTCCCTTTTTTGTAAATGCTTAATAGCCACGATAAAAAACATTTATTTTACCATTAAGAAGGAAAGAAACTCTTAATTTATCAGTGATGCAATTTTTCTGATGATAGTGTCGTTTTATAAAAATTCTGTTTCGAAGCTGTCGTACAAAGCTTTCCTTATCAGATAATGATGTCATGAGTGTTTTCTGGTGTAATCAGAGTAATGTGTGTAATTTGTCTTAATCTCAATTAAACCTACGGATGAAACGTGATTCACATAGGCGGTTGAAAATGCCAAAAGTGGATTTTCAGGTGAAAAGTTAAGAAATCAGAACTGATTTTTGTCATTCTGAACTGTAATCTAACGCATATTCAATTTCTCCCTGTTGAAGATATCTTGTTTTTGTATAGTGTGATTTCTATCTTCTTGGATTAACTAAATGTTTACTAAGTTAATTATAATATTTCGATAGCGTAAATTACACTCAAGATCTGGATGATTATAGTGTGATTCCTTTCTTCTTGGATTAGCTAAACGTTTACTTAGTTGATTATAATATTTCGATAAATTTCACTCTAGACAGTTTTCCAAGATCTGAATGGTAATTTTACAGCGTCTAGATAAGATCTCAAACCGCTGCCTGGCACTCAGGAAATATTCTAAAAATTCATTTTGCAAAATTCCAGAAAATTATTTCCTCAAACAAATTTTATTTTAAAGAATTTCTTTAATTTCAATAATTAATAGTAATAACTGTCATTATCTGATAAAGTGTAAAGTTTCCAAACTGAAATAATGTGTGTCAAGGCGATTAGTTTCTTCGGGGCCTTGGAGTTAAAATCTCGATTCAGAGATCCGATTTCAACTTAGATGCGCCGAGTAGCAACGGCTAAGATCTACATCAGTGATGGCGAACCTTTTTGAGAAGTGGGTCAAATTATCTTCTTTATTTTTTAATACTAGCCCGTGGGTCACTTGGAATGGGGGTGGTGACGAGGAAATGGGTACCAATAATTTGGAAACACCAAAAATTTGTTACGAGAAAAACTTGACAGGTGAACTTTTTTCCACAATTTTAAGATCCTTTTTTAAAAATTTATGTTTCCTGTTTGTTTTACAACCTTTACTTTTGCAAGTGAAGAGCAAAGAATGAAGGTCGACTTCAAAAAATTAATAAAGTAAATTATAAATTTCAGAATAAATATGAAATATCGTGGGCTCAATTCTACATACATGTATATTTAGATCAGAAAATATAATAATAATATAGCTGGTTTATTAAACACTTCTGGACGAGTACGCCAAGGCTGCTTCTTAATTCGACACAACGAACTGGTATGAACTGGCACATTCATCACTATGAACTGGTATGAACTGGTACATTCATCACTACGAACTGGTACATTCAACACCACGAACTGTTATGAACTGGTACATTCAACACTACGAACTGGTATGAACTGGCACATTCATCACTACGAACTGGTATGAACTGGCACATTCATCACTACAAACTGGTATGAACTGGTACATTCAACACTACCAACTAGTATGAACTGGTACATTCAACACTACGAACTGGTATGGACTGGTACATCGCCATTCTACGAGGCCACGAATATGAGTGCTAAGTTTGTGACCTACTGTCTTGAGTCATACACAGTGGGACAGTGATGCGATGCAAAGTCAGCTAGCCAACATCCACTTGGAAATATTTTTTTCCTAAATTAGACACTAGATATTTTTACTTTAATGTTTTAATATTTTTGATTGTCTGTTCACTCTACTGTTATATAAAAATAATCTATAAAATTCAACTCAAGAGTCCCTTAAAAACCTTCGTGGGTCAGTGTCTGACCGCAGGTCATAGGTTTACCACCACTGATATATATGAAGTAAATCAAACACCCTGGTTTATCCTCACGTTTATATGGCGAGACTTTTAGAGAGAAGGCTGCAGGCATAAATACTATTTTTGTCATCTTGTAACATGCTTCTGGTAAAGATTTAGCTGAACTGACCTTCATATTAATCCAAACGTAAGTAATTCAGGACAAAATAAAGTAGGGATCCGTGAACGACGAGTAATTTACTTGAGCGGTTAGGTATTTTGATCTACTTGCTTTAGAGTCTTAGAAATTTCCTTTTAAAGTGAAAAATTCGATCTTTATTGGGTTTAATCAAGTCTCTGAAATCTTATATATATTTTATCTATGACAGTTTAAGAAATTATACATATAAACATAAATTATCTGCTTATGAACTCAATATGAGAAACGGAAAAATACGTGCAAAACGCTTAGAGGGTTAATGAAAGCTTGTTAATTATTTACAAATATTTACATGTTGTTAAGGAAAGAAAACGTTTTGTCAGTGCAACAATACCGCGCATAGCGTGTCTTCAGGCTGTCAGAGAGAGAGCCATCTGGCGGGTAATTACATCTGTTACAATCTTCATTTAAAACATGAGGCTAATCCTCATATAGTTTCAGACCAAATATAAGGGTGTCCGAGAATTGCGGGACACATTTAAAATATTAAGAAAAGAAACTACGGTTTTTTTTTAAATGAGAGAGTAAAAAAAAGTTATTTTTTTAAGATAACTAACGCGGCGTTACGGCGTTCTAAATTTGCTACAGCGAGAGAATTCCGTACGCATTGGCTGCCGATCGTCAGAAGCAGATGCGAGTTTTCTGGTTTCCTTTTTTAATTTTTCAAGAATATCTCGAAAAATATTCAGTTTTCACATTACGTGTGAATTACCAAATTAAAGAGCGTAAAATTCCCTACAAATATATGCTTTTATTTTTCTTCTAGCTTTATTATTTTAGCAGATAATAGTTCTCAAAAATGGGAGATTTTCAATTATTTACGGTCACCTAGACCACCGTAACAGCGCTTTAACTATCTGAAAAAAAAAACTTTTTACACTGCGCTCTCATTAAAAAAAACAGTAGTTTTAACATTATTAGTTTTTTTATTAATTTTTTTAATGTGTCCCATAATTCTCGGACACCCAGTATTTCGAACAGCAAAGTCAAATTAATGATTAATTTCAGCAGCGAAATTGACATTTGTACACGCTTTTAATTAAATCGAATTGCTTCAAGTTTGTAAAGATTGAATTTGTAATCACTTTTTCATTCACTTGTTTGCTCTTAACGACAATGTTGTATTTTAATATTTTCAGAATTTATTGATCAGTTAGTCGGTTATTTTAATTAAATATTGGGAATTTGAGAAAAAGATTTACTCAGAGATCTCCCCATAATATTTATAATGAGGAATTAACGACTAAAACCTTAAAAAATTAGAAACTAATTAAAATATTTTTTAAAAAAATCTACTTTTTAGTAAAATAATGTAAGTGTATTTTTAAAAACTGTTGAAATTGAATTTATTTCCTTGGAAAATCATTTTTACTTCGGAAATTAGGGAAGGATATTAGGATTGTTACCAATTACATATATTATATCCACATTATTTATCTATTCACATTTACCCATGTGGCCAATACAAAGATAAGGAGGATGAAGGCCTTGCTACTGTTGAATAATCGGAGATGTTGCCGAATTCAGCTCTATGGAAAACATTGATACAAAGAAGAAAAAATCGGGAAGGGATTTTTCTCAACTTTCTCGTACACATATATGGAATAACGCCCGCTTTGGGTTTGTCTTTGACTTGCAGTGAAGAGAATCAGGTATGTGTTTAGGAACAGTACGTCTTTCCTTGGACCGATTTAGCTCAAAATTGAACTAAATTCAACAGGTCTGCAAATCTAATGTAAAGATCAGAAACGAAATTTCACTTGCGCAGTTTCTTCCGTTTTGAATTATCGATTTTCCAAGCACACGGACAGACGGATAGACAATCTATTCTTTGACTGATTTGGACCCAAATTCAATACTGATCAACAGTTTTGCTGTAAATATAGCATGCATTCTTCTAGATCATTACTTGTTTGAGTTATCGCATTCACTTGCACACGTACTGACAGACATAATTACAAAAAATAAATAAATAGAGTCAGGAAGGTCTAAAACGTGGAGATTCATCATAGTATGTATCGAAATCATTTTTTAAAAAATATCAAAACTTTTTCTTTTTTGTAATTTGCATATAAGAAAGTAAAAGTAATTTCCACCACGCGTTGGTCTGAAATAAGCATATTAAAGATTTATAATTATACTAACCTTTTCAAAAACAGTAACGTCAATAAAATTGTTGTTTTTGCTTAAAATTTCAAATTTAATTCATATAAAATGGAACACAAACTATAACTTTGACTGAGATGAATATATGTTTTTGTTGCTCGCACATTATCACAGTCTGAAACTGTAACTCCTTCTAAGCTAAATAGATGTTCAATTTATGTTTACTTAAGGCTTTATCATTACTCACTTTTAATTTAATAAATTAATATTTATAATGTGTTATACATATGCTTTTAATTTTTTGACTTCAACTTAAAATAAATATTAGCGCATTTATACTCTACGGTATTTTACAGTATATTGATCTGTTGTAATATGCATGATATTTAACTACGGATTTTCTCTTTAATTTTCAATTCAAAACCTTCAGATTAGAAGATGTTATTGATTGCATAACTGGATACTCCATTAAAATGAAACTTACTAAATGGAAACTCTTTGACTACTTTTGTAAATATGCTGACGCCTTTGCACTTCGCCTCAAGAGGATGAAATCAAACAAAATAAGTTGCAACTGGCAATCTTTGATGTTTCAAAACGGATTGATTTGGAGGCCAAATACACAAATGATTTGTTTAACACAAATAACCCATTATGTGTTGGCAGAAGATTACCACCTACAGTACGAGAATAATTTGATGAAAACCAGCCGCTCACAAACATGTGTAACATGCCTTCAGGAAATAAAGTTTGCATTTTAACTTTCGAACGCGACATTATTTACTCAGACTCTAGGCTATGTGAAAATTGCATGCTCTTTTCAAGTAATTACATCAGGATAAATTTATTTTCTGTGGGTAGTATTCTCCTGAAATTTCGAGGAAACTTTGAATTTCAGATTATCTAAAGACATAATTAAATAAAAAGCTTAGAAATGGCTGAGAACTGAAATTCATAAAATAAATTTGAATTTCACTGTGAAGCTAATGGTTAGTTCCTTTCAAAACAGAAATTTTTCTAGATTTTGTTCATCATTAATTAACATTAATGATGGAATTTTATAGTTTGAATCTATATCATCAAACTATATTAATGATCATTAATTAATATTAATGAAGATTAGATGATAGATATAATGAACATAGAGAAAATTATGCTCTGCATTATTAAAATCAGTAAATTAACCCTGAATAAAGTTCTAATGTATCTAAACGTAATAAATATAATTTAATAGAATTTAGTATTAAACATAAATAATCAATATTTTCCGTGCAACAAAACTATTTTTAAATCATTACATGTTTAAACAGTCGGCTATAGCCTGACTTCATAGATGCTACGAATTCTTATAGTTCTATCTATAGCATAGAGGATCGTAGAAACATGTACAGGGTATTGCTGAATTTGACCGACGAATTCATAGGTGTTATAGTAGGTACACTATAACCCCTAGGTATAGTATTTTCACACTACATGCTTATGAAAAATTAAAGGGTGTAAAATTCTGTACAATTTCATGCTTTTATTTTTCTTCAAGTTTTAATATTTTTGTAGATAATAGCTCTAAACTAATTTTTCTTTTTCAGTAATTTACAACCCCCTGGATCACCAAACCGGCGTGTTAAACACCTGAAAAAAAACTTTTAAAAATGCGCTTTTATTTAAAAAACAATTCGTAGTTGAAACACTATTAATTTTTTTATTAATTTTTAACAGTTTACGACAATTCTCGGACACCCTGTATTTTCCCACCGACTAAACGTCGTTTGGGACCCTATGTTCTATGGTGATTTTTCATCCTCTTGATGCCTACTATCACCCCTTTGAATTCGTCGGTCGAATTCGGCAACACCCTGTATAACGCCGTTGAATTATCATTGACTATAGCATAACACCATACTCAATCGCTATACAGTATCCAGTCAAATGTAAAAATGTGTTAAATATTTTAAAGATTACCTTAAAATATTTCAAATTCAAGACAAATAAACGATATTTCCTGCGCAATAATAAGTAATTAGTAATATTGAAAAATAGCTACTTTTTTCATTCAACATAACTTTCAGAACAAATTATTTTGACCCCTTAAAAGTTTTCCCCGAGCTCCACTCGTGCATCGAGTTATGTCATTTTTAAGGGGACATACGACTCTTAAACTTCGAAAAAATAGGGGAAAAACTGCCAAATTCGATACATCGTTTCTCTGAAACAATTCATGTCACAAACTCATTTTTTTCTAGAAAAATATCTATTCTTTCTGTTTTAGTACACAGATTTTTAAACCTTAATATTTGTATGTATTTATTTGAGAGAATAATAAATATGGGTATAATTACTTGAAAAAAAAATATGATAGTCACCTTGCGCGCCTGATTATGGATAAAATATTGATCTAAACACAATATGTTGGGTATTTTAGTAATCCAAACAGTCTGTTTAAGAAATTTAACCACAATTTAGTTGCAAATAAATTTAATGTCTTTTTTATATACCAATTTAAAATAAAGCGTTAAAAATATTCAAAATTTCCCCCTACAAAACTTCTTTGGAGAGAAAATGTACACAAATTGTGGTTCAATTTGTAGAACATAGCGTAATACATATTCAGTAAAAATTGTATATAAAAATATTCTATAGTCCTTGAGATATTGCGCGCGCATGAGAAAAAAAACACATTTTGAGATACAGCGCTTTAAAGATATGGCCATATTCAATGTTTACGTTGAACAGCTGACACATTTTTCTTCAAAACTTTCATAATTATTGGAATTTTTTAACGCAGATTGTTTTAAATTGTTCACAAATAACTGGTGAATAATATATATTTTTTTTCAAAAAATTGAAAATTTTTGAGATTTAACAGTCATATGTCGCCTTAAACTTAATAATAAAATTAAGACATTCATAGGCGTTATAACTCGATACAAAATTGACCGATACTCCTTTAACAACTCAAATGTTCTGTGGGCATGTAGTTCAATCAATACGACAACTCACCCCCCCAAAACAGAAGGGGGGTAATCTAATTAGATAATACAAAAAATTTCACTGTTAAAGGGTTAAATGATGTGACATTCCTACGGCTATAAAAAAAACCATCCTACTAAAACTTTGTAATGATGTAACATTTTCTTCATTTTGGAACTTCTTTAAAAGCTACTATAAATAACTCCTACTCTCGGCTGATTATATTCTTTTGTTGTACCCCTTGAAAACTTCATAGTTGCAAAAGCTCAAGAGTTGCTCAGCATCTCCGCCTTAGCAGAATAATTTTGTAAGATTAATGAATTTTTAAATCATTTTTGTCATTTCCTATTTCATTTTTAAAGTATATATTTACAGAGTATTAAATTTAATCCTAGTCCTGGATTGTACTTTATTTTAAATTCATTTGTTACAGTAACATAATATTCTGTCTACACAGCTGAGATGTTTAGACTCTTCTAGAGCATATTTAAAGTTTTGATGTTATAAACAAGTGAACCAATTCAAAAACTTTAAATTTCTCTTATTAGATTTTGCATTGCATAAAAATTTAGCGGCAAATTTTGATAACTTTCGAAAGAGGTTATTCATAACCCAATCTTTCATTAATTATACTGTGATTTTTAGATATTCTTTGCAGAATTTTTATTACTACCTCTGTCCCATAATAATAGTAGCAAGTGAATATTTAAACGGGAATTATTGGCGAATGTAACTGTAAGTTATGTTGTAGCTCAAAATTGCGAAGCCTTCAATAAAAATCAATGTTTCATGACATCTGCCATTTGTTTTGCACATCTTTCAATTTTTAGGTTAACTTAATTATTACGAATTCTAACTATTTTCTAATTTCATCCACTGATCGAAATCAATTGCTTTATTTCAGTTAAATATCAACCCATTGTAAAAGTAAGATGAAAAAAGAGAGTTTTCAAGGAAAGATTGAGTTCATTAAGCTCACGTATATAGGGAAAGCAAAGCTTTGCTGTCAAGGGATCCCACCTACAAGTTTAAAATGCTGTAACGAAATTATTGAAAAATCCAGAAACTATCTGAACACTCAAAATAGAAATTAGGATTAATATTTTTAATTCACTGTTTAATTTAATATAGTTTTTTGATAATAAATGTTGCGTTCTATATTCATTTACTTTTGCTACTGTTATTATGGGACAAATTAAATTCGTCAACTGCTAATATTATCATGGGACAGAAGTAGTAATAATTAGGATAAACGTTAGTAAGTTAATTAATCATCCGAACAATTTGTTCACAGTTTCGAGACTTGCATGCACTACGTATGAAAAAAAATTGTGTCATTGAAATATATCATTGGCATCTCTATGCTTAATTTATTTAACATAACATTAAAAATTTCTTTATCTTTTATTTTGTAAAATAAATGACAATGTTCAGAATGTAGTTTTGATATCCATTATATTTGGGCTTTCTTGAACAAAAACATCACAGAGGAGATGAGAAAAAATTTAACAATGACAATGAACAAATAAAAATAACGCACTATCCTTATTTTCTGAAAATTTAAAGAAATCTACTGCGCTGAACTGTGTTAAATTTGCACACTATGTGTACATGTGTTAAAGGTATAATACATAGAAAGACGAAAAATTAGTTATAAAATGATGTAAAAATGGAAGATCCACTGCAAATTTCGTATGAAATAATATTTTATGCATCGAAGAAGATGCAGTGATAATTTCTGTAAAATGTTATTTGCATTGCATTTTCGAAAAGCATATCTTAATGGCATTTGTATATCAACTTTTACAAAGATTATCTTGGTGTGTTTCTATTTATTTGCACTCAGTGTTGTTTTCCATACGTATAAAAAGTGATGAACATCTTTTCTGCACGTTCTAGATTTTAACTTCAAAATTATTCACGAAAGAGATTAATTTTTGTAACCCAAAATTACTTGATTTGCTTTCGACAATTTACGCAAAAGTCAAAACAAGCGTACCGGAGGTCAGATATTTTCATGAGTAAATAAAAGCAAAAATTGCAACAGTTCATTCATCTCAGAACTAGGAAGGACGAAACCCTTCCTCGTCACCTGAATCACAAAACCAGCCTTCCCTCCCTCAGAACGCGATACCCATGCCATAACTCGTCCAAGTATGATGAAGCACAGGTTAGTCATCCTTCGTAACAGGACACCGAATCAGAGTTACCAGTTATTTGCGAAGCAGTCACACACACGTACATGTATGTATCCCCAACTCAAAGGAAAACAGATCTGTTGTTCTAATAAATAACACTTCCCCCACTGAATCAGGAAGCAACAGTCACTATGTATAGCAACCTGGGGGCCAAATTTACAGCTTTCCGCAAACGAAGTAGGCATAATAGCCCCAGCGCCAAGGCATTCAGGGATTCTTTGGGAAGGATTTATGCCCCGGTGGTAACAGAGTTCTGCTCGCTGCTGTACTCTTGGATTATGGCGACACTTAACGACAAAGGGAAGTCTATAGACTGAGGGGCAAATAAGGATTATGAGCCATTTTGTTTCCTAGCAGTCGTGGAGGAAGATTAGTCGTCGGGAAATTTGGGAAAACAGGAACTGAGCGATGTCCATAATCTTAGTTTATGCCATCAAGTCAGCTTCCTGCTGAAGTCATCTTTGTGTTGTTGTCTTCTTCTGGTACATTTGCAATCAAGGAGAAACACGTTTATTTTCCAGATCAAGGAATTAAAACTTTAGATATTGAGATAATAGAATACCTTTAGAGTCAAAATTAGTTTAAAATTTATGATTTATTAACACAGCTGATAACATTTCGAATGGTTTAGTTTAGTTTAACAGTTATAATTGATAAAATTTAACGAAATTTAAATCAAATATTAATAGAAATTAAATTAAAAATTAATTAAAATTCTTTTGCATTATACAGAAAGGCGCATATGCAGCTGCTTCTGATAGAATACAAGAAAAAAATTAGAACTTCAAAAATTAAGTTAAAAATTATAAAAAAAGGATAGGAAAAAGGGTTTTTTTATAATTTTTAACGTTCTAATTTTAGTTTAGTTTAGTTAGCTTAAAGTCCCGTTTTGAAGCAACGCTCACACGATTTCGGGACGGACCTCGTAATTTTGAAAGGTGGTCAGATGAAGAGGATGACACATAGGCTGGCAACCCTTCTGTCCAAACTTCCACACCACACCAACTCCCCCTCTGACTCTCTAATCCTTAAGCCCAGTGGGGTAGCCGGAGACGGTTGCGTGCACCACACCAGCGGGAGGACGTTTGAACCTCTACATACGCTTTAACATGGAACAGGTCAAATTCACAACGGATCTTCACTGGAATCGGGTTTCGAACATGGAACCCTCTGGTCTCGAAGCCGACGCCTTACCACCAAGCCACCGGGGGCGCAAACATTTTCTAAGGATTTCTGATAATTGACTGCCAGGTATATTTTTATACGCTAAGCAAAAGTTTTTACGCTCTTCGTGTATCAAGGCGTATTTGACTCTTGTCTTGAATAACAGAAAACTTTTGATATTTAAATCTAAAACTAGGTGAAGGTAATATTTAATTTATAAGACAAAGATAACTTGAATACGGTTAAGCACCTTCAGTATCTTCAACGTTCTTATATATTTTTAAATAGTAATAAAACCTATAAATAGGACGTGTCTACTAATTAAGGGGTTACATAAATTCGTAGGTCAATGGTTAAATCTTTTTCATTCCAGAAAACTTTTGATAATTAAATCTAAAAGTAGGTGAAGTTAATAATTAATTTATAAGACAAAGACAACTTGAATACGGTTAAGCACCTTCAGTATCTTCAACGTTCTCATATAGATTTAAATAGTAATAAAACCTCTAAATAGGACGTGTCTACTAATTAAGGGGTTACAGAAATTCGTAGGTCAATGGTTAAATCTTTTTCATTCGAGAGTTCTTTTCAGGCACAAAAATATCGCACTTTCGTCCGAAAAATTATCTCAAAATAGGAAAATAAATTACAAAATTCAGCATTATTTAAGTAGTAATAAAAGGAAATTAAGTTTAAAATAGTTATTCGAATTCAAATGAATTTTTTATTCAAGATCATGTCTCAATAATTTTGCTTCAAAGTACAGAAGAATCATGAACATCACCCAGTTGAAGCTTTCTCGACTCCAGTATTTTTCTAGATGGTCTCACAGGTTAAGAAAGTAGAGCAAAAGTTACACGAATGAAAGGCTTCTCTGATAGATTGCGTAAATTGAAAACAATCTATTTTATTCTTTAATTAACAAATATACTTTTTATGATCATTCAAGAAATTATATTTCTTTTGCGATCTTTAGCCTGTTTGTGATTTCTGTTTCTCCTAACTTTTGTGCATGTAATTTTTAAAAGATTTCGAAACTGACTTAAACGGAAACAAAGGCAAATTTTTAGTTCAGTTTGCAATTTTATATTTGTACTAGTTGATATACACGGCGTTGCTCGGGATAAAAATATTTTCAAGTCGAAGTACTTATAACACTTTGAATTTAATAAAAGAGTTTTTTGAGGAAGCTTTTATCGTTGATTTTCGTTAATCCACTGAGCCATCTTATTTTTATCTACTTAGTTTGAAACACCGGGCAAGAATCTCGTAGTCCTTCGTACTCCATTTTCCCACCCCATCATTGCTACGGCAAGAGCAGAAACTCTTTCATATCTTTGATTTTATTGCTATTATCCGGACAACAATTATCTTCTCTTTAGTGTTTTTGTCACTGACCAGAAAAAAAACGCATAGTGTTCTTTCTTTTTCTCCTTATGCCCTCTCCCTCCGGTAGGAAATGGCCTCAAAAATCTTAAAGGAATTTACACGCTCCTTATGATCATTAAAAATTTGTAAAATTAGATGAAACTTCGCGGAACAAGAGTAATTAACGTCATTGGATTGCGGTGCTAACATATTGAAAGAGTTATATGCTACAAAATAAAAGCTAAATAAAATTTCTGCTTTCTGTTCACATTCAAAGAAAATAATATTTTTATCATAACTTTCACAATGGTAAAAATACCGGAATGAAAGATTTGATAAAACGATCAATGGTTTGAATTTAATTACAGTAACAGAAAGCATTGTTACAAAGTGCGTATGAAATAAATTCTAAAATGTTTATTAAATTAAGGAAACGAACTCATGACATTTAAATTGAAATCATTCAGAAGATAATTTTCTGCTCTTTAAGATGATATGTAAATAATCTATATGCAATATATTTTTCTGAAAATATTGACGATAAACTGAGATGAAACATCGAAAATTGGCTTAATTTTCGTTATTTAATTAAATATCTTAGGAAGTAATTTCTTTGAAAGTTTGAAACAGTGGAATTAATCTAAGAAAGGATCCCAGAATGGGATGTGCAACCTTCATGTCGAGACTATTCACCTTTTAGGAGGAGTTATTGCGACAGATAGACCATTAATACATCTTTTTTTTCCCTCCCTTTGTCCTCTTCCTACGATAGTAACCGAACTAAATAACTTTGAAGGCTTAGCACACACTCATTAGGATCATTTAAAAATTTGTGAAAATTAAGCAAAGCATCGAGAGAATAATTCACTAGCGCCATTGGATCACTGTGTAACCGTATTAAAAGGTGTAAAAGCTACGACAACCGGAAGTAAAAAGTCTACTTTGTTGTTTACGCTCAAAGAAAACAATATTTTCTTACATTAACTTTAACACTGGCAAAAGCCTGCTCGCGAAACAGTAAATTGGCTTGAATTTATTTATCTAAGAATAAAAAGTATTGTTAGAAATTACATTAAAAAATATTTTAATCGTTAGTAACAATCAGAGAAAACACTTTATATCGATAGAATTAATATCATTAAAAAGATAATTTTCTGCTCTTTAAGATGGCGTAAAAATAATTGTTGTCTAATAAATATTTCAGAAGTTAGTGGCCAAAAACATCTAAGTATTAGGCTTAACAGCGGTTAATTTTCGTTATTTAATTAAATATCTTAAGAACAGATTAACTCTAAAAGTTGAAAATAGTACCGTTGACCTAGAAATTTGCTCTAGAATGCCGTGTGGAAATTTCATGTTGCTACCGTTCGCCTTTTAGGAGGAATTCTTGTGACCAACAAACAGACTTTTATATTAAAGATTTATTGTCTGATATTGTTTAATATAAATTTAATAAAAAATATTTGGATTTTTTTTCTCATTTCCTCAAAAAATATTTGCGAAACTTTTGTTGTTCTTCGCTCTTATAAGGAATGCATCATTTGGTATATCTGTATCACAATCTTGTAAATTCATCAAAACTTTTTGTTATACATTCATCAACTGGCTGGTTTCTATTTCAAAAGATGCATCTTAGAATTAAGTAATATTTCTTAAGTTATGGGAGAAACTGAAATGGAATATTATAAAATCAAAATAGTCTTAAAAGTAGACCTTGAAAAACAATTAAACAAAAGAATGTTTCGCAATTATTTATTGAAATATTTTTTATTTCATTCCAAAACTGAAGAAAGAAAAACTACCTCGAATCGCACAAATTTTCCGGAGTAATCTTCGGATTCCACGGGCTTGTTGCACATTAAATTTTAGTTTTGTCCAGCCTCAAACGTCCTCCCACGTCATGTTGTGCCGAAATGTGAAGAGGGGTAGCATTACCGTACTCAGGTGTCATTACCATCCTTTGACCGTGGTTCAAAAGTAAGATGTTCATCCCAATGTAGCTCACTAGTATAGCTTAAAATGGAACGTTAATATCGTTAAATTAAACTTTATTTCATGATGTTACTAGCATACGAACATAGTGGTAGTTGAAATTTGACCGGAAATGGTTTAGCTCTTTTAATACAAATAAAAAGATGTTTACAAAATATTAAAATAAATACAATCT
>BGPR01009953.1:12858-27511 GCA_013235015.1 Araneus ventricosus | reverse complement strand
TTTTAATACAATCTTATCTTTATGCCAATTTTTTAAGTTTAGAATGTTTAAATCAATTGTATTGTTATTATTTCTCAGAATATCTTAACCGTTATAAGTTAAATAAATTATTTAAACCCCAAAACATCCATAACTTTTTAAATTGCCTGAATATGAATTTTATGAAAAGGAACCACAATCCCTTCCATGGCGGATTATTTTCATTTACTATTTAGTTGCAACTCTTTTGTAATGAGCGAATTACTGATTATATGCAAAGCTTATTATGATAAAATTCAATGTTATAATAGTACAATTCATTTTAAACATTCCGTAACAACCGTATTTTAAACATTCTGTAGCTTGAAACAATGTAAGGAATAACTGAGACGCTGTTTGACATTGCTCAAAGATAATTAATTAATAGAAAAAATCTATTTACATGGGAAGAAACTCAAATATTTTGCCTAGCTTATAAATTGCGTTTAGCTTTATGAATATTCAATTTCATTATCATCATAAAGTCTTCTGTTGAAATATTCCGGTGCTAAATTTGTCAAGAAAATCTGTATATCCCACGCACTTTATGTAAACTAAACACTTCTAAGCCACTTTAAATAAATTCCCTAACCACATAAACTACTCTTCATTTTGCTTAAGAAATAAATTCTCTGACAATACAACTCCGCATAGCGCAGTACCACCAAAACAAAAGCCGAAATTGGTCTTCTAAAATCAAACTACCCCAGACTTCCTCTGTTTCCAGTCTCATTTTTACTTTATTATTCCATCTTTTGAAAAAGAATGGGCAGTTGACGCTTTTTCTTCCATTTGTCTCAAAAGTCCTTTTTTTATGACATATCTTTAAGTAGGGGTAAACAGTAGTCTGAACTGAAGAGGGAGAAGCATCAATCCACACTTTCGCCCATCCTTCCAAAGCCTACGTTCCCAGCAGGAGGGGGACGGTTGACTGTAACCGTGGGTGTGCGTGCCAAATGGTTTGATTCAATACTTAAATTCAATGATTCGGGGAGTGGCTGTCGTGTGCAAACGGAAGACGTTTTTGCAGAAACTTGGTGGGGATTTTTGCGGTTTGGATTTGGATCTCCAGGGGCCTTTTAGAAAGAGATAACATTCAGCTAAAACTAATCCCAGAACTTACGACTTCCGTAAGTGGGCAAATGTTTCGAAGAAACCATTTCATTAAATCCTGGTTTGAATGGGAGAGGGGGTTGGGTTTTTATGATTTCTTACCGTTTGTTTGACCTTTCAGATGGCAAAAGAGATTAGTTTGTTGGAAAAGATATTTTTTTTTTAATTTTTATTTCCTGTAAGTGTTTGAAATTGGATTTTCTTTAAATACCTGTTAACCCACAAACTGCAATGTTTTTTAAGCCGCTAATTAGATGCAAGGTTTCTGAAATGGTTGCAAATATTTAAAAAACCACATTGTAATTGATTTGCAACTCAAAAATTGTATAATGTAATTCAATGCTATTATAGTAAAAGCACTAGCCCGCGTAAATCGTAAGATGCAGTAGAAAATACGTTAACTTCCAGCCTGGGTTAACTGTGGGATACGTAGCTGAAAATTGAGAACTGCAAAGCCTAATTAAAATTATTTTAGATTTATTGAAACCTAGTAAAAATGTCTTTTAACATATCTGTTTTAACTGTATACAGAAAATAATGTTAGTCTGTGCCATAGTACATATGTTATTGGAGATTCATCGGCACTTTAGATAAACAACATTTATGCAATAGAGATTCAACTACCATTTTGTGGCTATCAAGATCTCTATTGTAAACTGTACTAAATGGGCATAGTTTTCTAAGTAAAACTGTACCATCATTTTTTTTCTGTAAAAATTTGCAAAAACATTTGTATCTCAACATTTTGGAATTAATGTTGATTTTCATATGCATAAAATGCGTCCAATTCGTCGCAGGAAGTCTATTTTGTTATATAGAAAGATTAATTGTTAGTTTTTCCTTCTTTTATTTAATTTATATTACATTCTTAGTTTAGGAACCGTTTTCGATAAATATTTATCACAGATCAAAATTTACACGATAATGAAGAATACTGAATTTGAAAAAATAATATTATGTTTTACAAGCTTTCAGTCAATTTAACTGTAAATAATAATAATAATAACACGTTTAAAATATCACTGCATTAATAAAAAACGGAGCTATATTAAACTTACAATATCATTTTTAATTTAACTGATAATATCTATCTATGTTGAAATTTTACATTTCTCCCATAAGTCACACTGTTGTCTTACAACCCATAAATGTGAATTATAATTCGAATCCTAATCAATTAAAAAATTTCAAAATTTACAAAATGGATTTTTTAGATCTGGATATTAAACATGTTGTTAATAACTTTTGTATCGATATACATTACAAAAGAAAGGATTTTAATTTTAGTGTCAACCGACTTTCCTATTGGTCTTCTAATATTTCTATTAAGATTTATAGAAACACAATTCTCACTCAATTTTCTCGTATTAAATCTATTTGTTCAAATGAAAATTCACAATCGAGACAGTCAGTCTTTTGTTTGATCAACTTTTAAAAAATGGTATTCCCGAAAACTTTGTGCGACGATATCTCTCGTAGTGAATCAGGGGTTATCGGCACAAAATTTAATAATTTAAAATAAAATAATTACAGTTGGCGGTTTCTGGTGTATCCTCTAAAATAATATGAGATTGAATTGAATAAATTGAATTTTTTGTTGTTTCACAGCTCATGAAATAAAAAATTTTGTTGTTCATAAAATATATGAGATAAAAAACGGAATATTTTAATGTCTTATAAAACATAAAACTAAATATTGTATTTTTTTTATTAAACATGAAATTAAGTAAACACTATTTTATTGTGTTATTAAACAAAAAACTAAATTAACTAAATATTTCATTACTGTTACTCTAAAAGACCTGCTTATCCGTTCTCTGTTGAAAGATTCACATCGTTCTGACATTCAAAATCCCATAACGATTATACAACAAAGAACAGAAAAATAGAACTTGTAATAGTAAGCTTTTCGTTACCAAATAAGGCAGAAAACACTTTAGATATGTTGGACCTTATAATTCAAACTCTGTAATGCGTTAGGAATAAGTAACTAATAAATTCAAAATCCAGACAAAGCTCTACGACGACCAGCAGCTCTTCATTACGGGCATTTACAAGATACTGAAGGTCATTTGTACCATTAAATCCTACGCCTTTCCTTTCTCCATTGATTAGGAACCGTTCCCTGGGAGCATTGTGGGAACAAAACTGGGAGCACAATCATAAACAATTAAAACCATGTAATACATCTCTTCTCAAGCACTGTTGTTGGAAATTACTTAGTTACATGTATCAGAACACACACAAACTCTTTGCCCACACCGCTATCTTCTTCACACCGCCCCCAACAAATCACGATATTCGCGTATTTTTAGGGAAACCTTAAAGGTCTCTAGTCTTGCCTACACCGGCAGAATAAATTAAGAAGTCGGGTCGTAATTCTCCCAGAAGAGTGTTTTATTTATGCGTTTCATTTTATATCTTCTTGCCTGCAAACCGCGCCTTGCAGGCGACAGGTTTCTAAGGTTGTGCGAGTCTCCTCGCTCAGTCAAGACTTTATTTTTTACGATCTAGCTACCACAGTAAATTCGTCCACATAAGGATAGGTGTATGCTTTGCGGTAGGAAATTCCTACAGGTGTTACGTTAGGGGTAATGTACGTTGACTGCAGCAGCAAATTTGAAAAGACAGATGAAACCAAAAATTCGAAATTTGAGCCAGAGAACATGACAGCCTGTAAACCGATAGGGTGGTTGCCACATGATAGCATCAAAATAATGAAAATATGACTGTTATAAGTGAGGGGTACTTGTGCTGGGTGTGGGGTAGATATGTCATCCTGGCTTTCAGTCCGTGTCATACTTGTCCATGGGACTGATAAAAGGCAAGGACAGATTGGAATAATAATATAAACATCTGTAATAAAACGAAATATTGAAATAAGTATTAATAAAGATATTGAGGTCTTACAAGGCTAGTAATGATAGTTCTCTTCGATATATTCTAAGAAAGCATGTAAAAAAAACTTTTTAAACTTAGGATGGATTTACATATAAAGAGGTCATCTGGAAAAGGATTCATTAACTTTAAAGGAATTAATTTAGTCATTGATTCATTACGTTTTCATGCTTAAATTCTTAGAATTTTGTATTATCAAAAAGCACGTAGAGTTTTAGACAATATTTGCAAATAAAGACATACAGATTTCTGAATCTTTAAAAAAATAAATAAAATTATTTATTGTATATCAGATTAATATATCAATTTAATGAACTTAACAATAGGAACAATTTTTATTGAATTTTTGAGGGATATTTTATTCAGGTGACCCTCATTGGACAATTAATGAAATTTTATCACTTTTAGGTTCTAAAATAAACTTTAGAAATATTATTTATAGTTATAATTTATTTTTTTTAGTTTTATTCCACAACTAAATGTAATACGCAGGCGAAATCTCTAAAGATTTAATATATTATTATTTTCTTCAGATGTATAAAACAGTAGTCGATTCCCTTTTTTTTGCTTACAACATAAATGAAATGAGATAATACAAAGTACATGAAATAAAATAATTATTTTCATATTATACATACTCCCCAATCAGCAAACTATTTTAAAAGATTTAAGCCTTATTTTTGCAGATTCTTGATATTTGCTCCTATTTCTTAGTAATTTTTACTATGTATTTTTTTACAATAGTAGCTGTCAAATAACATCTTGAGCAAAGAAAGAAGTCAGATCTGAAATTGTGTACTTTCATTTCAGCAATATATCTTTATTGATTATCTCTCTATATAATTATCTTACGTGGCTACAAAAAAGGGTCGAATTTCTGAATCGTCGTTTGGCAACAGCTTGCAAGTTTGGTTTGTCTACATCGGCGGAAAGTCTGAGACAACGATTTTTTTTTGAGTTAAGTAGTTTGAATAAAATAAGTTTAAGTCTTACAGTTTCAACTAGGCAGTGAATGAATGTCTCCTTAATATGTCCTCTTTAGTTAAAAGGTTGAGGAATGGCTATTTCATCTTTCGATAACTCACATTTTCTGAGTTTTAAAAACATAAGTGACTACTCAGAGAAAAATGTTGTACCTTTCTTGACTAAATTATAACTAATTTTTTAACTTTTAATTTTTGATATCTTTTGTTATATTATTTCACTTGTACTTGCAACTGGAGTGAGTCTGTATACATATAAGGAAGCTTCCTGAGCAACATAACATGAATAAACTTAGGATCTTATCAATTTTAGAAGCTAAAAACACATAATTATTATGGTTTCAATTTTGAATAGTTAATATGAGCATGTTTCAAGTCACTTTTCTCTTTAAATGGTCTTTTTTTTTAAGTAAAAGGTTGTAACATGGGTTATATCATCTTTTGACAACTTAAATTTTCTGAGGTTTAATACAAAAATAACTACCCAGAGAGAAAAGTTATATCTTTCTTGGCTAAATAAATTGGAGTGAGTGTGAATTCATATGCGGAAGCATTTCTCAGCAACATTTCATTGAAAATAGGGCGTTTTTAAAATTTTGGTGGAATGAAGTTATGGCTAGAAGAAATGCATAATTGCATGGCGAGCTAGCGAAGCGAGGAAAGAATCACGTGATTCTTGGGGGTTGAGGAGCGGAGCGAGCAGGGGGTGTTACAACCTAGTAGAAGAATAATACAGTAATTAGAGAATTTTTGCTTTTTGTTCTTCAGAATACATCATAGAAAAAATAACCTCCAGATTTCAAAAACGGAACTATATCTTTCCATTGATATAAAGCAATTGCAATTCCATGTATCTACTGACATGAAAGTGAGTAGATACATGGAAATAATGAAAATAATGTAATTTTGGTGAAATTCAATAAAATCATATGTTTCGATCTAAAAAATAAGAGTTTTGGGTTTTAAAAATATATATGGTCATTGGGCTTTGATCGATAACAAAAGAATCATATAGTGTCTGAAAATTTGCTAGTTAGCTTATATCAAACTTCGTCTTTTTTGGATCATGATTTATCAATAAATCGCAGTTAAAACTGACAAACAAACTGGATTGTTGTCTTATAATTTCTAATAATATCAGAGGTGCTAACTTCCTCGGTAATTTTTATTTAAACGACACCAGTTGATTTTTCAAAAAAATCAGCAGCAATTGTTTTATTAAACAGTCAATAATCTTTAAATTAACCAATGATTTTTTTCACAATAGTAGCTGTCAAATAACATCTTGAGCAAAGAAAGGACATTGATCAGATATTGTGTACTTTCAATTAAGCAATATATCTTTATTGAATACTAGCCGCCTTCGGCGACCAACTTATTCGCCGGGAACATGATTTCTATCGAATCTTGCATCAATTTATATCCATGGTTCTCTTAACAATGTAATTGTAAACTTCAGATTGTGGTAGATATTTAACCCATGTTCTTTTAGTGACCTTGCACCTGATCTGCTCATTGTCTACATAAATTTTCATAATGGAGTCAAATAACTGACCATTCAAGTAACCTCTAATTCCATATTGTAGGCACTATCTTCACTTTCTTATTCTTTTTGTAAACTATTCATTTGATTTCAACATTAAAATGACGCAGCACATTTTATGGCCAGCGGCATGTTAACTGGATTAAAGCATGCTGAGAAAAGAATGAAAACATAGCAACCATAACTATTCAGCTTATTGGATATATTTCTTAATGTAAGCAAAGCAATATCTCGGAAAGCTTGGTTTACAGACTTTACAAAAATTTTGATGAAAAAAAATATGAAAGCAAAATGTATTAGGATGTTATCTCAGATTACAACAATGAAAGAGAAATATGCAATTAGATATTTGTTTAAACAATGAAAACGGTTTGAGTTGCGTTGCAACAACGAAAAATATTGTTGTAAATTATGCCAAAAAATATTTTTAAAAATTTATTAAAATTTGAGAAAACATTGTAAGGCATTTTAATTGATATCATTGGAAAGGTGAAATTTTGCACTTCCAGATGGTGTAAAAATAATTCTTGTTTTGTAATATTTTCGGAAGTTATTAAGGAAAAAGTCCAAATTTTCGCTTAATTTCTAATTAATTAAAATTTCAAAAAAATAGCTCCTAGGTGCACATTCCCACATTCCAAAGTATGTTTGTACCAAATTTCGTAACTCTAAGTCTAGCGGTCTGATCTGTAGAGCGCCAACACACACAGACATACAGACACACACATTCTCCTTTATTATTAGTAGAGATGGAAGAATAATACAGTAATTGGAAGAAATTTGGGACATTCGATCATACAGGACATTTAACTGGCCAGAGTCATTTCAAAGAACTAAAAAACTGAATGATATAACTGTAAATCTTTTATTCCTCCACTTTTTCAAAATAATAATAATAATAATAATAATTAATCAATTAAACTTGATACAATGATGCGATAAGCATTTAGTATAAGGTCTATATTTTAACAAGTCTGAGATCAACACTTAGACATCTTTCGAATTCGCTTCATACCCTATATCTACCTAGGGAACATACACCTTTCCATACCTATCTAGGGAAGATATCTATCTAGGGTAATCATGAAGCTGAGACGAAAACGAAAAAATATTTTATTTTAATCTATTACGATCGAGTGGTTGGCATTTCAAATCGAGCCAAATTTAATCGTAAAGTAATTAAATATCTTAGTAGAGAAATAATTAGAATGCAACGAATGATTGAGCACATTAAAAAATGAAAACGACATTGAAACGATTCGATAAAATCATTAAATATAAAAAGTTTCAAGATCAATGTCGAAGAAAGATTTTGTTTCATCGTGATGCAAACGATTTTTTCACCCTCCATCGCACCTCAACTCCGCTATCGAACGAAAATTCATGAATGAAAGTCGTAATTCGATCGAGTTGAACCCGCGTAGGCAACCAGAGGCGCGGACCAACCGCACATCGCGACTAATCCCTCACCCCCTCCACCCCCGGCCCGTGAGCGAAAAAGTTCAGGACGGGCCCGCAATCACTGTTAACCGCGAACCGGGCGAACGCGCTCACTTCTTCAAAAGGAGTTCTAAAAAACTGAACCCGATTGTTCCACATCCAGGGAAGAACAATGGAGTAATCATGTAGATGAGACGAAAAAGGAAAATTGTTTTATTTTAATTTATTTTTAATTTATTCGAGTTGAATTTTAAAATTCAATTTAATTAAGAATGTATGGTATTTAAGAAACAGGAAAAAATATCGGTTTAGAGTTAATTGTTGATTTATCGTTTGCTGGTTTCGGGATGAAAATGTGACAGGAAGAAATTTTCAAACTGCCGTTTTTGAAAAAAGAAGGCGGAAAAGGAAGGTCGAAATTTTGTCTGGAGTTTTAGTTGGTTTCAAGTTGGATATTTATTTTAGAGAAGATGGTTTTGCATCGGTAAGTTACAATTTTTATATCAGATATGGTTTTTCTTTTACTTTTCCGCTTGAATATTACAAAAATGTTGAAGATCACGATGCCTATAAAAATTGATATTAAAAAATCAATAAATATTTAACTGATTGATTTCAGCGATGCTTTTTCAGCTTAAAAGAGTACGAGAATGCATTTAAATATTTAGTTTTGAAGTAATTTATTAAAAAAATATTTAATGGAAATATTATTTCTCAATCGATGAAAGGCTTCAAATAAAAAAGATTCTAAAAAATGTGCAAGGTCCATAGTAAAATTATTTTTATTCTGAATTAATTTTACCAAAACCAGTTATCAAACAAATTCCATGCCTTTTTTCTATATGAACATGTTGTGATGATTGGTGGCAATAAAACTTTAAATATGATTTAAGTTAAGTACCTAGTGAAATCACTTGCAAACCTATTAATTTTTAATTATTATGATTTTTGTTGTTCTGATCAGTCTGAAAATTAATACACGATTAATGATTTTGATGTATTATTTATTCATTATATTTAAAAGACTAGATTTTATTTAACCTGTTTTAAATTCATTATAGAAATTCATTAAATTCATTAAAATGATAGATCTATTTTTTCAAATTGAAATAAGTTTTATAGCATTTTATTTTTTGAATGGTATATCATTATCTAATTCCCTTAAATCACTTTTCCTATTATAACTTTCCATTACATTCCATTAATGTATTTTTCCCATTGTTACATTCCATTCCATTAATGCAACACGATTCCTATAACTCATTTGTGCTGTGATAGGGACACTGCAAGGTAGTCACTTATGTACAAGATGGCAACAGGTGAAATTCAGGAAATTAATGTGCTATTTTAATTTAGAAATAGAATGTTAATTGTAGTACGGCAATATGTGTTAATTTTTAAGGTAAAATAAATTTATTGAATTAAATCGAATGTTTTATTTACTGCTAACCAACATGAAGAAGAAGAATAATTCAAAATTTGGAAGGCCATCAAGGCTTGGGGAACTTTCTCATCGCCTATTGCTGTCAGAGTGATGATAAATCTTTAAAATTTATAATATTAAATTAACAACTTAATTGAAATTAACTTAGTTGAAGTTTAAAGAAAAAAAACCCACTAAAACGTGCATAAATTTTCTTGCAAGTATAACACATATGAATATAACATTTCTTGAGATCAAATGTCTGTCCAATTCAATGTATGAGATAGCCAGAAAAAATACTAAAGAGATTAATATTAACTACCGTATGGTTTAGAGCATGTTTTAGGGTGGTCTGGTTCTAAATTTGATATTGTCGAAATATTCTAACTTCTCGGATTTATCGGTGGCATGCGATTCCGCCAAATTTTGAAATGCATGCAATCAAAAGTGTTTAAACAAGCCTTCTTGATTTTAATATATTCATTTGAAATTTATTAGATGCTTAAGTAGCATTCAATATCTTTTTGCTCATTTCTCAATAATTCATCTACGGTGTTTTTTTTTGTACATGATGCAAACATTTTAAGCTTGAATAATGGCCCACGAATCATTTTTTTTCTTTAGCTAAAGGGATTTACGAGGTGCAAAATCTGAGATATTTTATGGCTCAGTTTTAAAAATTTATTTAAAGACTAGAAAAATATAGGAAAATTGATTGCTGACATAAATTTAAACCGATTTAAGTGTTCCAATGTGACAAAGTATCATAAAGCATGTGTTTACATGCTTAGAATAAATATTATACGAAGAAACCTACATCAATATTTCAAAACTCAAATTAATTAATAAAATTGTGGTTGAAATATCTTCTATAGTCGACTGCCGACAACTCCAACCGACGAAAGCTCAAACATCGTTTTTCATTTTATTTGGTATTTCTGCCCATTCTCTTGCAGTAGTTGTTCTTACTCATCGGTTGTGGCTAGTCTTCAGCTCATTATTCATAATCATTACACATTATCTTTCATTGGCAAAACAAAAAATGATTTTGTTATATAATAGTAATCAGTGGCGGAGAGGCGTGGTCGGTTTTTCCTCATATCCTGCGGGAGAAATTAAATTTTAATTCATTTTAACTCCTTAAAACTAAGAATTATAAAAAAGCAAACGAATCCGCCGAAGGCAACTGATTTTGTAGCTAAATTCTTAAATTTGTGGTCTACCTTCTATACCCCTATATACTTTTAGTTGTATATAAATTTTTAGCCACCCCTTCCTCCTTATAATCCTATCGCAGCTACTGATGGTAATAACAAGGTTACATGCAGTAATTATAAGCGTTTTTCGTCAGTTAAAAGTATAACATTGCAATAATTCCCAGATCAGAAACCAGCATGGTTTTTTTTTCATAGTCGATTTCTTGCACATGTTTGGCTAATAATTAATATTTTACATCCTCATCGTATGTTTTAAACACCCTCAAAACGTTTGCTCTATTATTAAAAAGTACAAAATATTTAATTTGGGCTTTTACATTGCAAAGAAGAAATTAGAGGAAAAGGCTGAAATAGAGCAAAATTTGTTTAATTTATTAAATTTTATCGTACTTGCGGCACCTCAAGACATGTTCCTATTGCCATCAAATTTTACTTTGTATTTTTTGTATCAACAGGCAACTTTCCGCACTATTACAAGTTAAAAAAGGAAAGAAAAAGTTTTTTTACGTTCCACCCTAGTGTACATTCTTCGGACACTCTATTATTAATTTTCATTGAAAGTTTCGCTCCATTTAACGAAGTTACTCCATACCAAATGAGATCAAGAAATAGGATCAAGTTCAAGCAAGAAGTCTTGGAAGAAAGTGAAGTTCAAGCGATTAATTCAATTCCTGGAAACTTTTCCCAGCTCTCCAACTGTCTTCATCGCCAGCGAGTACTTCCACCTGATACCACTCTCCCTTTTTTTCCCTTCTCGAATCCGTTTTGTCGTTAAGAAAATGTGTTAATGGCTAGAGTTGCTTTGAAAGGGAATCAACATAAGAATTTATTTGGCTTTTAAGCCGATGACTAATACAACTTCAACTCTTTTTCGAAGGGTTCTTTTTTCTTTATTTGAAATTTTGCAGCTGGTTTTACCAAGTAAAGCTGTCGCACCCTAAATATTTGGTACTTGTAAGCTATAATGGAACATAATTGTTTTATAATTTTTGATGCTGAATGAATTCTTTATCACATTATACTTTTTATTGTTACGAGTTTCTTAACATAGCAACCGTTGTTAAGTAACGATTTATTTATTAGGTTAGAATAAAATGGAAATCCTAATGTCTATTTACATCATAGATATTTATTGTTTTACTACAGATGTGCCAATGTTTTGTAAATATTTTCGTTATATTTTACGCACTTGCTTTATTTTATTTTTATGAAATTAGGCATCTGACATATGATGTAAAATTGAAAGATTTTTAAATATTTGTTTTAATAAAAAAATATCAAAATTGATTTAACGTTCGGTATATTAAATTTTCAATCTTTTTTATTCCCTTCCATATTTATTAGATGTTAAATTTATTTTATTCCCTTCCATATCAATTTTACCAATTCGCATATAATATTTAAGCTTATATTCGTATTTTGTTAGTAAGATGCGCAATCAATCAATGGTTTTTAGCCTTTTTCTTCCTAGCGGAGTTCGAACTTCTTCCATCAAAAATTTAAAATAACGGAAGACAAATTTGGCGAAATAATCTGTTCGTTCTAGTAGGAATATTTAAGTGACTCACGTTTTTCTAGTAAAGTGTTCTGCATAATTGTTACAGTAAATTTGTCGTAAAGCCCAGATTTATAACACTGAAGTAACATACGTCCAGGAAATTCTAGTTACTTCAAAATAATTTTAAACGCATTGTGAATTTTAGATACTCACCAAAGTACAAAAATATTTTATGGTTGTGTTCCTAACTAATGGTAATTGTTGTTTAATGTATTATTGAAAAATAGTTGGGACATTCTTTGGAGCTGACGTCAAGAATTTGATTTGCCACTTCACATAAATTCTAATAAAAAATGACTTTTGAAATAACATCACTATAAATGACTTCTTTTTATTTGGGTTTTATAGGAACTGAAACAATAGCTGCATTTATGTTTAAAAAATTATTACTTCTCCATCGTATAGTTTCACGTCAGTACTTGGAAGAACTACAATCATCATTAAAAACTATCATAACCAATTTGTAATAAGTCTTTATCTCGATATAATGTTAAAATCACTAAATTATGACTTTTCCAGGAATGGGCAAATTTTTTTCCATTAATAATACCTTTTTTCATTTAGCTTAAATGGTTTTCTTATTAAAAAAACTATTCGAGTTTATTGCTCACTTTTGCAATGATTGCCGTCAGTGGTGGCTCAATCCAAAGACTCATCTCTAAATTTACTAGGAAACACAGCATAAATCTTATATGGTGATCCTTTTTATCGACCGTTTTCTTTGAAAAAAATAAATCTAACGAACTATCATTTAAGTACTTAGCTCCATAGTTATAGACAAAGCAATAATTCGATTATTTTTGTTCCGACATCATAAACATTTTCATAACGCATGCTGCTTCCTTCTTCTGATGGTTTACAGGGTTTTAGCTGTATTCCTTTTGTTCTTAATTTATTCATCAAATTAAGAACAAAATAAGAATTAATTTAATCTTAATAAGAATGATACTCTCCCTCCAAAAAAAAGTCGTTGTTTTACTGAAAATTCAGTAGAAAGAAAGAGCTGCAGCGATTAATTCCAAAAGCCATCAACTCTTCTTTTACTTTCGCAAACCTTGTCTTTACAGGCAGTTTTGGCGTAGCGCAAAATTCATCACGCATTTTACAGATAGTGTACCAGTCTAAGAACATTATCATGTTAATAAATATAGTAATCCTCAGACATATTCCTTGAAATTAATATCAGGAAATGAAATATGAAAACTTTTATTGTCATCCACAACAGCGAGGAGCAGAAATAAACCTAACGAATTACCAATTAAAGAAAGAAAGAGCTATCAATCTTCTTTTACTTTCGTAAACCTTGTCTTTACAGGCAGTTTTGGCGTAGCTCAGAATTCATCACACATTTCACAGATAGTGTACCAGTCTGAAAACATTATTATGTTAATAAATATAGTAATCCTCAAATATATTACTTTAAATTAATATCAGGAACTGAAATATTAAAACTTTTATTGTCATCGACAACAGCGAGGAACAGAAATAAACCTAACGAATTACCAATTAAAGAAAGAAAGAGCTGCAGCGATTAATTCCAAAAGCTATCAACTCTTCCTTTACTTTCGTAAACCTTGTCTTTACAGGCAGTTTTGGCGTAGCGCAAAATTCATTACGCATTTTACAGATAGTGTACCAGTCTAAGAACATTATCATGTTAATAAATATAGTAATCCTCAGACATATTCCTTGAAATTAATATCAGGAAATGAAATATGAAAACTTTTATTGTCATCGACAACAGCGAGGAACAGAAATAATCCTAACGAATTACCAATCAAAGAAAGAAAGAGCTGCAGCGATTAATTCCGAAAGCTATCAACTCTTCTTTTACTTTCGTAAACCTTGTCTTTACAGGCAGTTTTGGCGTAGCGCAAAATTCATCACGCATTTTATAGATAGTGTACTAGTCTAAAAACATTATCATGTTAATAAATATAGTAATCCTCAGTCATATTCCTTGAAATTAATATCAGGAAATGAAATATGAAAACTTTTATTGTCATCCACAACAGCGAGGAACAGAAATAAACTTAACGAATTACCAATTAAAGAAAGAAAGAGCTATCAATCTTCTTTTACTTTCGTAAACCTTGTCTTTACAGGCAGTTTTGGCGTAGCTCAGAATTCATCACACATTTCACAGATAGTGTACCAGTCTGAAAACATTATTATGTTAATAAATATAGTAATCCTCAAATATATTACTTTAAATTAATATCAGGAAATGAAATATGAAAACTTTTATTGTCATCGACAACAGCGAGGAACAGAAATAGTCCTAACGAATTACCAATTAAAGAAAGAAAGAGCTGCAGCGATTAATTTCAAAAGCTATCAACTCTTCCTTTACTTTCGTAAACCTTGTCTTTACAGGCAGTTTTGGCGTAGCGCAAAATTCATCACGCATTTAACAGATAGTGTACCAGTTTTAATGAATAATAATGAATAAATTAAGAA
>BGPR01009953.1:359-12848 GCA_013235015.1 Araneus ventricosus | reverse complement strand
TGAAATTAATATCAGGAAATGAAATATGAAAACTTTTATTGTCATCCCGAACAGCGAGGAGCAGAAATAAACCTAACGAATTACCAATTAAACAGTCAGTTTAATGGTTGTAGACAAAATGGAGACTGGAAAGATTTATGTTCCAACATTACAAACATATTTCATTATGCATGCTTCACTCCGCATGACCCTTGCTGCAAAAACACCTGTCTCCCGACCAATTGTGTGTTAAAATGAAATTATTCTTCTTTTGCTCTTTCCCTCCTCGGAGAAAAAACATTAAAATATCAAAAAAAAAGGTAATTAGATCTCGCGAGACAGTACGCAAGTTACATTTATTTTTTGAAGACTTTTATTAAGGTTTGTTTAGCTTCAGGTCGAAGACTTTTCATTTTTTTTAAAGACAAGTTCAAGGTGATTCGGAAGGGGAGGAAGGGTTTAGGAGGGGAGATTTTTCGCAACATCACGCTTCCCTTCAACAATGCATTTGAGATAGGTGTTAAGTTTTGTTGTTTTCTGCCTGATCGTGAAGTTATTTAACT
This sequence comes from Araneus ventricosus, assembly GCA_013235015.1. NCBI lineage: Eukaryota > Metazoa > Arthropoda > Arachnida > Araneae > Araneidae > Araneus > Araneus ventricosus. Next base: position 12,306 of record BGPR01009953.1, on the reverse strand, counting down.
TGCAAGAATTTGTTTGCTACGGCGTGGGCGTGGTTTCGTCCATCAGTTAGTTGTCTTTAATGTGTATCAAGGTTGAAGTAGGAGTGAACTTCTCAATCTTAATAGCATCATCTGACATGTGTTAATAACGTTTGTATCGAATGCAAATGAATTTGGTGAACTTTTCAAACATGATTTTAATGTTATTTGTATGCATGTAATTAATATTCAATAAAGGCAATACATAAATTTAAAGAAGATTAAATATTTTATTGCAAATAAGGTTTTGTTTTGACTATTAGAACATAATTTTATGTTCTATCTCTATTAATTAACTCTGAGTGTCATTAATTTTTATTTGCATTCGATGAAATCTCCTTGTCAGGCGTATAAATCATAAAAAAAGAATTAATAAATATACATCAATTTCTAAATGAGTTTCTTGCTTACATATTAACCTCTTAGCGTACGAAATTTCGCTTCGACTTCTTTAAATGTATAAAATTTGTTTCATTGAAGAAATAATGATTAAATGTTATAAATATTTTTCGCTTCTTATCAAATGTGATAACATGATTGTTTTGAAACACAAATTTGGGAATTTGATGGATATTTATTTGAAGGACAAAATGTTTTTCTGTTGGATAAAGATCGTAGAACAGCAAAATTAAATCCAGTTGTTTTTGGGATTCCTGTCTTCGAAATCTGTACTCTATAAACACACACAATACTGGAACTCTATAAATAATGAAATATAATGATAATCTCGCTAACAACAATCAATCACTTCTTGACCATTTTCATGAAATGATTTCTGATAGAGAATATCTTCAATTGATGAAAAGAATCCTGGAACCAGTTAATGGGAATAGCATGTTTTGTTATCTTACTTGATGAAATATCTTTGTGTAAGATTTGATTTGAAACAAAAATTGGGAAATTTTATGCATACTTATGGAAGGACAAAATGCTTTTCTGTTGGATAAAGATCGTAGAACAGCAAAATTAAATCCAGTTGTTTTTGGGATTCCTGTACAATCTGTACTCTATAAACTCACACAATATTGGAACTCGATAATTAATGAAATAGAATGATAATCTCGCGAACAACCATCAATCACTTCTTGACCATTTTCATTAAGTGATTTCTGATAGAAAATATCTTCAATTGAAGAAAAGAATGCTGGAACATGCTAATGGGAACAGAATGTTTTGTTATCTTGCTTGATGAAATATCTTTGTGTAAGATTTGCAGTTTCAAGATGATATTTTGCTATTAAAATAGAACCAATTTTTTAAACTTCTATATCATATTGATTTCAGTTACTGTTCTTAGCTATATTTTCTTTCTCTGTTCATATATTAATATCCATTCATTTATGTAAAATTTTCACTCTTGTTTACAAACCTAACTGAAAATGTAGCTGGCCTTAAAAGTAGCTTTTCAAATATTGTTCTACATTTTCCAATCCTTTGGGAATCAGAAATATGGCAGTAACACAGCTTTTTTAAAAAAATATTATTAAAAATAGCTTTTGAAAACAAGAAAATAAGTTTGGATGAATATTTTGCTTATATCAACAAAGGAGATGCAAGATACTTAATATAAGAATTATAAACCTTCAAGAATAATTTGTTCACTTATTATGTTAACTTTTTCTAACTGCTTCAACGTTATCGTAAATTTTCTATTTAATAAAATAAGGTATAATAGGAAGATACATTTATCATGCCGAAGCTGGATTTTAAGGATTTAAATTCATCGTAAAATTTATTAAAATACTTGATGATGAATTTATTTATATTAAATATATAGAAAAACCTTTAGAAGAGCAATAACGTAACACTGATTGAAACAAACAAGATAAATTATATAAAATTTATTTATATTATCAGACGCATTTCGAACTCAAGGTATTTTTATCATGTAGCATCAATTTATCATGTATTTTTCAATTTCAGAAAATTATTTTTCAGTTTCTAGTTTAAAAATTGATCCTGAATGATTCAATCTAATTTCGCATATATGAGCTGAAAAGAAATTTATAGAAAAAGAATTTAGGTTATGTTTCTCTTACGCAATACTACGATTGTTGAGTAACTTATGTTACTGGTACAATATTGTAGTTATATTTTTTTAAAATTTATAGTCCATTATAAATAATAAAATTCTAAATCTTAAAAGTGTTATGAAATGGTGTCGATTAAAAATAAAGATATTTTCCGTGTACTCATGTATTCTTTATCTATAGTTATTTTGACAGTGCTAGTAACAGTTCAGCAACTCATATTTAAAGTCCTTTTTGTTTCCTTATTATATTGTAACTAGAAAATCACCCGTCATGGTATGACGGGTGCAAATTGCCTCTTCATTCGAGAGATTTCCCGTCAAATTTGACGTGTTTAAATAGATATATATGCGAGAGAAATGTTTAACATTGATTGAAAATAAATAAAATAAGCATATTTATTATGACAGGAAATAATATTTTTATTTACATATTATTTACATATATCTTTATTCGAAAAAACCTCTTGGTAAACAACATTCCGTGTGAAGTACTTTTCGTTGTTTAACAATTTTATTATAATTCAATAACCATGAAATTCTCAGCTTGTCAAACGTAAGTCAAAAGTTAAATTTCAAAGGAATTCTTTCTCGAAATTCTAATCAAAACAAAGTACTTCTCTGCTAACGTTGCCAAAAATATTATCAAATGATATCATCACGATTTCAATAAATAATCAGATGCATCGTGGCGTCCAAACTACATCACGCGCATGATATGCCATTGACTTAATTTACTCTTTCTATTAAAAAACGGAAATTAATTTGAAATATATGATTAATATAATTTAAAATTTCTCGGGAACTATTGATTATAGCGAGATAAATTTTACATCAATCGATAGAAGATTTAATTTCACTATTTTAGAGCTATTAAATCTGAAATTAGAACGACAATTACTCTTTTAAATTTAAAATTACTGAAATTTAGGTTCTCTAACAATGAAATAATGCTGTTTAACGTCTCGCAGTGCTATGCCACGAGTTTTATTGTTGGTGATGTCAGAGCGTTACCGAGAGACAGATCTGGGCTATTATATTAGGAATGTTTATTTATGATTTTCATAAAGTGAAAAGTCCGTCTTGAAAGTCTGATAGATAGATGGACTTTAAATTCATAAAATACCACAAAAAAGACTGGTAAATCCTTAAACTGAATTTATTCCAAGAGCATTTCTTTACACCAATATTTTCTCTAAGATCAAGGCAATAACTTTCATACGACTTTCCAATCCCAATTGAAAACAGAAGATGAAAGACATCTAAGTCTGCGTGCTGCTAACAGAAAACCTCCACCCCCTCCATTAGTTATTTTGTTTAGCTTAAGGATTCGCGCCTATGGAGAGTTCATTCCGTTATAAACAATGCCATCATCGGTACTTTTTCCTCAGCAGTTGAATGAAAAATGCAGCGCAATATTTCTCCCCATCCAAGTTGAGTATTATTCATCCTCACACTTTGCCATAACTCCCACATTTTTATGATTCTAGAAGACAAGAATAAAGAATCATAGAGAAGCACTGTATGAAAAAAATGAGCTCATGTGTCAGTGTAGGAAGCACCTGACTGAGCTCTTCAAGCCAACCAGCAAAGCTTTTAATGCGAGTGACAGAATCCATGCGACCATTTCATTTGTCAAAAGCTCGTAACGGTAGCCATGTTAAATCGGATTACGCAGAGTTGGGGGTCACACGCGTTTTTAACTCTGGAAGTAATGGTCATTTTGTAGCTTAATAAAAATGTCCGGATTATTTACGGCCCATTTACTCCAATTTCTGCTTTTTCTTCTCAGTGTGTGATGCGTCTTAATATTTTTAGCTAATTTTGGTACATGGCAACCAAGGTTATAAAATGAAAGAACTACGTGTGAGCTTTTTGGAGACGATTAAGAAATGGTAGAAGTGAATTATGGAAAGTTTTAATGGCTATTTTATTGCAGGTTCCAACCGTTATCTTCACCTTTATCATGATTTATATATACTATTAAATTCACAATGATTGGCTAATATTTGAGATTTGTGATTTCTTTTCTTAGACAAAGAATTTTTATTTTTTATTTTGAAGTAACAGAAAAATGTTATCCTTAATTGGACCCAGCAGGGAATTCTTTTATTCATGTGTATAGGGTAGACCATGGCAAGATGACTTTGTTACCATTTAACCATTTTTAATAAATTCAGTTTTTGAGATTTTTTTTCTTTTCATGCATTATTAGATTGACCTTTTTTTGCGTTGTACTTGAATTAATAAATTTTTATTGTAATATAATAGGTTATTTTGCCATTAAAAAATAAAGCAAAGGTGTCAACTTGCCCCGATTCCGAGGCAAGATGAAAATTATGATAAAAGTTCAATACATTTTTATTTTTATAAAATCTAGGCACAGCACTAATTAATTAAACATTATTAAGTATTTTTTCCTTGATTAGTATATAAGGAAAGGAATATTTTAGTTTCTGAGCTCATATTAAATTTATATAGCTCAAAACCAGTGCGTTTCGTTTAAAAATTTAGACACCAATTTTCTTCATTCAGAGTCTGAGTAGCCCTCGGGCCACCATGTGTGGCATTTGCAACACTCTATTCACTCTTCTGATGGAGAGTCAACATAGATCTCATCACACGCAGGACACTGTATTATTTACAACACTCTATTCAATCTTCTGATGGTGAGTCAGCATAGATCTCATCACACGCAGGACACTGTATTATTTACAACACTATATTCAATCTTCTGATGAAGAGTCAGCATAGATCTCATCACACGCAGGACACTGTATTTTATTTTCTTTGAAGTTTGAACTGTTGTCATGAGTGTGAGAAGTTTTGGCTTCTTACTTTTTTTCAAAGGAATCAATCTTCAGTTTCTTTATTATAACACCTTTTATGCATCCTGAGCCTCTTGTCTTTGCTGCTTTAAATGTTCTTCTTCCACCTTCTGTGTGCCTTTCTGAACCAACTTCTCTTTCATATATAAACTTATAAAAATATTCTCTGTAGGTCTGACGCCTTGCAACATGTTATAGAACAGATACTGGATCATGTAGCTAAAGAAAATTATACAAAAAAACATATATTCTTCAAAAACAAAACAATAAAAAGCAGTTGGGAAAAGGTGACAAGATCTTCAACTTGTCCCTGCCATCTCGCTTTGATCGGAAATGTTAAAAATCTTTGTTTTCTCTGTGGGATTAACAAGAATTACATCAAAATAAATAGTTAGTGTGAAAAGTGTATTGTCTAAGGTAGTCATGCATAGAAAAGAATAACCAAATATCATAGGTGTTAGTCCACTCGATCATACGTTGAAGGTTTTGAAAATTACAACACGTTAGGCAAAAGCACGAGTACCATATAACAACGAAATGGTGTCAGTGAATTCACTGCGTGATTTTTTTAATTTCACCTTTTTCTAGAGCTAATTATATCCATTGGGGGGGGGGCGAAGTAAAAGCATTATGATTATGAACTTAAAATAAGCCATTTTTCATATTACCCTGCTCGCCATCTTCCCCTGGTCTCCCCTATATTTTTCAAGTTTTTTGAAAACTCAACCTGTTTATAAAATATAAATATATATAAACTGTAAAAGCAGGTACTTTTGCCAGTCCCGATTTAAATCGGAGAAAATAAGGAAATTAATTAAGAAAAATGAACATTATCAACCAGAAATCTAGATAATCAACTGTGAATTCTGTTTTACTGTAGTTGCAATGGACAGAAATAAATAGTTCCGTTATAATTAATGTCAACTATTTAGGAAACTTTTGTTTCATTAATACTTTATTATAACATAAATCGGCTATGATTGATCATATATGAATTACTATCATTGCTCTTGAGACCATCGAGCTTGATCTATGCGTTTTGTTTCAAAAAATCAAACTCAAGAAAAATATGATATAGTCCATTGTAGCGGTTACAATCAACTGCCTTCTCCTTTCTATGGTAGGTGGCGCTACTGGAGCCATCTTTTTCCCATGATGCCTCTCTGTCATTCTAGTCTGTGTGCTTGTATCGTGATGTTGTTCTCTGTCTTGTCTTGTGTCTTGTAACTTTAATGTTCTGTGCTGTGGAACGTAGCCTAATAAAAAATGGTTCCTAAAATTGAATGCATTCTTCAGCAGCACTACACACAAATTGAGTCTCGTCCCTCTATACCATATAAATAATACGCCAGTTTTTTTTCTTTTTAATATATGAACTCTTTCCGTCAGTTCAGTATTAGTTATAATTAATTGAAAAGTAAATTGTCATAGGAGTTTTTAAAAAAATAAGGCACTATTTCTAAATGTGAGTTTGTTATAACTGTGATCCTGGTTAGTAGGTAACCCAAGTGATATATTCGCTACTTGTTTGGAGCCATTATATTAATGCATTTTACAATGTGGATAATAAATGTGCACTCAAGATGTGCAATAGGGTTCCAATAACCCTCTTTACATCTCCAGAAATATTTGCATGCATGTAATTGCAATGCATTACGACAGCAAAAGTTAGTCATCCATATTATCAGAAAATCTACAACATATTGCTCCTCTCGGCAGTTTTTAATAACATTTAGCATAATTTGGGAAACAAGCATTCATTTTTAAACGATATGCAATGTCACTATATTCAGTTGTTCTAAATGCCATAAATAATTACAGTATGGTTTAAAACACGACGTATAAATAAATGAAAAGACGTATAATCGAAACTAATTACAATGCATACGAATGAATCGGGACTGTGATGAAGCGACGTATAAATGTAAACGACGTATAAATGCGAAACGTATAAACGGTGTTTTACTGTAGTTATGCCATAATGTCTCATTCAGATGGTTATATAAAACTGACAAATATTTCATAACTATTAATGTTAGTTCAGCCTCACTACAACGAAACTAGACCGATAAATATAACTATGGAATTACAACCTTTAACGCTAGAAGTAGGATTACAGGTATTCGTTATTTATATTTTTCCTGTCCTATACACTAGAAGCTTAACTAACCGGCATGCTCGGAAACGCCGATTTCCGGATGCCTGAAAAGTCCGGATAGTTGCGTGTGACGGGAAAAATGGAGGGGAGGGGTAGAATTTTTTAAAAAATATTTTTTTGGCCAAATAATTTGTTTTTGTCATTTTCAATTGTGCATTAAATATAATTTTTAAGAATGCTTCTGTATATTCCATAACATAGTATTTACAAAACATATTATGAAGATTTTAATTTAACATTGATAATAAAAATTTTAAAAAAGTATGATCTGTAGCCGAAATTTTACCATAAATATATAGATTGTGAAAATGTGAAAAAATAAAAATAACGACGAAACTGAAAAATATTCTACTCAGCAAGCATAATAAAACTCTTTTAAGTAATCATAAACAAATCCCAGATTGAATAACAAAACTAATTATCTTTTAAAAAAATCGCAAGGGTTATTGCGCAATACGCTTGCCTCCAATTCTCCCGCACGTGATATTACGTAATCGGAATCAACATCTGCCGGTATTCGGAGAGTAAATAAATAAAGGAAAAGAAAGAGACTTACCAAGCTGGAGAAACTCTCCCCCATGAGCTTTTTTTTAACCGATGCTGTCCCCCTTTTTTTTTTTGGTTGTCGATTTCGATTTTAGGTCTCGTTTTTCGGCGAAAGGTGAGGACTTTTTTGGGGGTCTCACTTTTGCTTTTGAACACCCCACCCCCTTAAAACAAGTCTGTGGACGTCATAGTACTGTATATGCTTTTTTTTCTTCTACGCCCCTCCGTGCGGAGCGGACGTCGCATTCTAGAAATAAATTGTCAGTGTGAATGGAGCGGCGCGGGCGCGCGCGTGCTACATTTTGGCCCGCTGATGTAAAATTTTTAGAAAAACTCATTTTCTAATTTTTTCCGGTTAGTTGAGCTTTCCGGATACTTGAATGCCGGATAATCGAGAATTTACTGTATATTGCGTCCACTGATTTTCAGTAACGGTTTCGTATAATTTTTCTCCATAATTTAATACTACAGGTTACTCTCCAACTCCTGATTATTTTTTTCTGTTCGAATTTGCAGGCTTTTTTATCGCTATTTAAGAACAACGCTTTTAAATTAGCCCAAACGCTTTTCCAACTAAACGGATTGCTATTGATACTCAATGCTATAATAACGGCATCCGACAAATTGAATAGAATAATGAAATCGTTCCCGGAAACTAGAAGGATCAGAAGCATTTGGACTTTAAATTGGAATCTTATAAATACCCTTCTACAAGCATAAACTGCACGAAAGTTCGAAGAAGAAGCTAAATCTTTAATTTAATGTAATAATAAATTTGAAAACGAGCGAAAAAACAATTTTATTTGAATAAATTTTATCTTTACAGTAAGCTTTCTGAAAAATTATCGTACTTTATAATTTTTAGAAAATTTACCTGTTTTCGTTAAAAATTAAAACCAATGATTATTTTCTTTGCTAAATAGGGGATGTTAAAGATGGAATAGTTTAATTTCCTTTCTATGCTTGTATGTTTCGATATTCTGTATTTTTGTGATCGATGTCAGTTTTGTTTCTTAAAGAATTTAGTTGTATGACAGGAGTTAAAAGATATAAATATATGTTTCGCTAAGAAGCGAAGCTTGAAGACTTTTAAGTTTCATTTTGTTTCAATTATTATCACCATAGTTAAATTGGTTGGTCAAAATCTCTTCTATAATATGAGTTTCTAATTAGGACTACTATTTCGATTTGTGGAAGTGTGGATTCAAATTTGCTGGCTCCGCTATTTTTTTTAAAGCAGAGAAGATGGGTGATTTTCTTTTCAACGCTTTAATGCAGATAAACGGGTTTCAATTTTATAAATGTAACTTCCATGAACTATTCAGAAAAGTCAAAAACAAATGTTGTTGTGGCATACTACTAATTTTGATCTTCTTTTCGAAATGAAAATTTAATTCAAAATGTAACATGACTATTTTCACTTTTACCTCTGTACTTTATTACGGCAACAATAAATGTGAAAAAATATGTTTCTCCGTCACTGTAGCAAACCTAAGATAGATTTTATACCAATGGAATCTTTTCTGGGAATCTAATCTTTTTCCTTCTCTCACTTTTTACAGTTCATTAGCGTATTTTTCTTAAAATAAATCTGACATTTTTTCAGAATTCCGATTCCTTTTTTAACTGATTGCTTCTATCCAAACAGAAGTGTCATAGAAAATTATAGACAAATCACTCTTTAATGCTTCAAATGTTTGCAGACCTTGAAGTTCTTACTAATGATAACCATCTGCTCTACCCTGGTCCAATGACAGACGTCACTAACATAAATCGCTTAAAGATTTCTTGAGAATTTTGTTTTCATAAGATGTCACATTCATTTCTCACGCCTTATAGATGAAAAGAAGAGGAAAAATAAATGTTTCAAACCAACGTATGGAGGAACAGTTCTAGAAATATTATTAGAAACAATATGTCACTATTCTTAACAATCCTTTCGTGGGCAGTTTCTTATTTTATTTTTACTTTTTCTTTACAGTGTTTGATTCAATTTAGTTATTTTAACCCGCCGTTTAGAACTAATAGCAGAGTCATTTAGAAGCATGGGCAAATTAAAGCATGGGCAAATTAAAAAGAAAACGACTGAACCGGCGCCGTACTCTCCAGACTCCACACCACATCTAGATCAGGTGTTCGACCCTCGACTTCAGATTTAACAGGCACTAAATTTGCATACATTGTGGATCTTCGGTAGTGTCGTACTCTCCAGAATTCCACACCACATCAGGGTCAGGCGTTGGACCCTTGACTTCAGATTTAACGGGCACTAAACTCGCATACATTGTGGATTTTCGGTAATGTCGTACTCTCCAGATTTCTACACCACATCGGGGTCAGGCGTTCGACCCTTGACTTCAGATTTAACAGGCACTAAACTCGCATACATTGTGGATCTTCGGTAGTGTCGTACTCTCCAGATTTCTACACCACATCGGGGTCAGGCGTTCGACCCTCGACTTCAGATTTAACAGGAACTAAATTCGCATACATTGTGGATCTTCGGTAGTGTCGTACTCTCCAGACTTCTACACCACATCAGGGTTAGGCGTCCGACCCTCGACTTCAGATTTAACGGGCACTAAACTCGCATACATTGTGGATCTTCGGTAGTGTCAGGTTGCGACCCTCTGCCCCGAAGCCGAGATATTACCCCAAATCCACCGCGACTATTTTCTTTGCAGTGTGACGCAGTGAGAACTATATCATGCTAGAGTCGGATCTACTACTTCGGACCGATTAAGATTTTCGAACATCTGTTGTGATTTTGTGCTAGAGCCTCTTTTGTAATCTGCATTTTTAGTTGTTCTGTTTTGTTTTAGTTCTGTTCTACGATATGGCAACAGTCTTCTGCCATTGATATATATTGTTGTGTTTTGTGAAATAAATTGCTTAAAACCTTTCTTATAGTTCCTTTCATTGCGTTATCTTTTATTTTAGCAAGCGTTAGAGTTTAACGTTTTGGAATATGTTTATGGTCGGATGATGTAATACTAAAATAGGAGTCAGGCAACTTCTTCATTCATCTACGTCCATAACTAAATCGCGAGTTATTTTTCGTCTCTATTTATAGGTTATTAAAAAATACGCTTTCAAATTGAAATGGCAATTCAGACAAATCATAAGAATCCAAAAATCAAGTAGGAAAACAGGTGTTAAAACGCCTTTCGAAACCACTAGAGAGAGCTGTTGCGTCACACATTTGTAAGGCAATCCCGCACTCTGTCAGAAATGCTGAAAATGAAAAACACAAAATAAGATTAAATTAATTTAATCTTATTTTGACAATTCACTTTTTGCAAAAAAAAAAATAATTTTTAATGATATTGAAGCCTTTTTCTACTGGCTTCATTGAGTGTAACCTGAAATTTGTGATATATATTTCGCATAAGTTTTTCTCAAGGAGATAAGAAATGCAGTGATTTAAAAAAAAATAGCAGAAAACAATTTTGGTGTGTTTCATACTTTGCAATCATGATTTCCAGATATATCTGAGAATGAAATGAAAGAAATTTGGTTGAGGAAATTGAACTGGCTTTTTTATTTCTCCTGAAAGGAGTGAAATTTTCATTTCCAGCAAAGAAAATGAAATAAATAAATAAAAATAAATTTATTTATTTTCTCTAAAATTGAATGTCAGGGGACAAGAACCTATATTTTTTTCAGTAATCTTTAATATAAAAAGCTTTTTTTCAGTTTATAAAATTATTGTTTTAATCAGAATAAATCGCAATTGCAATTGAATTTATTTATATCGATGAATATTTTACTAAAATTTTAAAAATTAGTTAGAATTGACTAGTTCGTAGGTGTTTTTAATTTTTTAGTCATTTGAGAGTGTTATAAAAGCATTTGACATTATTTGAAGTTCATAATAATATTCCAATTTTATGCCAGTGGCACGTTGGTTAATTATTTACATTATAAATTTCTAAATGCTCATTATCGTGTGAAATTAGCATATCGGTAACTGACAAATATACTCATGCCCTCTTCAAGGACATCGGAGTCCTGATAGTAAGATCCTGACTCCGGAGCCGGACTTTTGACCATCTTGAAAAATAAAAAAAACAATGTACTGGCACGGCTTATTATAAAATAACTTAGATTTTAGATGTTATAGGGGAAAGAGTGGTTGGAGCTAAACTATTCGACATAGAATTTGTCAAATTGTATTAAAATATTCATTGTTTAACGGACAATATATCGTTCCTGACAATATATCGTTCTACAATGTATCGTTACAATATATCGTTCTACAATATATCGTTCCTGACAATATATCGTCGTCTACAATATATCGTTCACTATATTTACAATAAATTCAATATTCAACAATCAATATTCTACAATCAATTCAATATTCAA
>BGPR01009952.1:15345-54912 GCA_013235015.1 Araneus ventricosus | reverse complement strand
GCAAATGAAATCTGACAAAGAAGTTGTGTAATGTTTTATGATAAAATTTATTTTAAGAGCTTTCTTCGGAGAAATTCGAAATATACCTAATGTGAAGATTCTAAATCTTTCATAGAATGACGGACTGCAAGTAAAATCGGTTCATTTCAAGGCTTGTATATAAATTGAAATACTATATTAACAATTCATGAAAGCGAACACACGTCAATATTAAAAACAACCAGAAAATAAAAGGAAAACTTGCACAATAAAAATTATAAAAATTCATTTTTATTATTTGTTAAAGAATGGGTTTCTTAAAGCAGTCTAGCTATTCATACTATCATTCGATATTTTGATACAGTATTCTTGCAGAATTCATAAGAACAGCCATAAAAAAAATATCGTCTGCGATAAATTGTTTGCTTAGAAACGGAAAGAAAATGATTTTCGAAATGAGAACAAAAGATTCTATATTCTCAGCTGAGGAATCAATAAAATATCTTTCATCTGGAAAAATACAATTTTTGCATACCTTGAAAAAAAATCTGCTATTGTGTATGTAAAGTTACCGAATAAGGAAATTTCCAGCAATTAACTAAAGTAAAGGAAAACTACACTGAGAAATTTTTCAAATTTTTTTGATAAACTTACTAACTCTCATTCCTCGTAGTTGCATCATTTGGAATGACATAGGATTAAAACATCAGCTAAGCAACTAATAAATTTTACTTTATGAAGTGTTGAACAAATATTATTTCCAGTATGTTGTAACAAACGAAAAAAAAAAGCTTTTACTGTACTAGATGAATAACTCTAGCAGTGTCGTTCGAATTCGCAGATCCTGCTAAATCGAAAAACCTGATTTAGCTACGATATGAAATTTGTCCATTTTAAATCGTTTTAATTTTCAGCTTTACATTAAATTAATAAACAAATATCAAACTTTAATTCCAATATCAATCGATTAATTGTAATATTAAATTAAAATACTCGATAGAACAAATAAAAACGTTTTAATCATAATAAATTAGAAATTTTTATCACAAATTAAGGAACCGTACTAATTGATATAGAAACAATGTAGACACTTCACATAGCGTCAAACTCGCACGCCAAACGCATGCTATCTAATATGTAACTACATGTTGCCAAACGATGTTCAGTGACGCCACGACTTTTTTTTTCCTTCTTGAAATTTTCGCAACGGGTTCCAAAATTAAATTAATGCTTAACTGATGTATATCACGTGAGCATGAATTGTCTTCATTGTAACTCTTCGTAAAAAATGAGTCATTTAAAATACTAACAGATAGTCTTTTTTCACACAAGTAATATAAAGTTGAGTTCCTCCGATCAATCAAGATATCTTTCACTTGAAATTACATAAAGATATTTCTCACTGCATATTACATAGTAATGCAATGATTAATATACTCATGTATAGTACATAACTCTGCAAATAATTACAGAAGACGCCTGGCTATTCAAAGCACCCTGAAGACAACTTGTATCAGACGTTTATAATGTAAATCATGTTCAAGAGAACGCAATTCACAGCTTTATATTTTCTGCATATTTTATATATATACTGCATATTATTTCTATCCCAATAGTAGAAAATATTACGAAACTATAACACAGTAAAACTTCTCAAGTCAGTCACCCGTCTCAACAGTCACTTTTATTTGGCATGTAATTTTCGGCCAATTGACATAATTTTAAAATAACTCCATAAGCCCTAGGAAGGCCACTCGAACCCCTCCGAGCGGCACGGGTGGTCGCCCGTTTAACTTCAATGAAATCCATTCCTTTCGTCTCCCTGGCCTTGAGCCTTTGGGGAAGGGGAGGGCTACATCACTCAAAAGCAACACCGGAAATTAAATCGAAATTAATCGTCCCTTTTCAAACGTGAAGAGAAAAGTGAACATCGCACTCTACCGACTAGAAGATACAAAGAGTTATCTTTGCTAAACACAAAGGAAGACGACATTTTTACAACTAGCATAACCTTTTGATCTCTGAACAATGTCCAAGTATGTTTTTCTCAATCTAGACCGCAAATGGAAGTGTTGCGTACTAGTATGATAATCATTAGCTCAACAGACTTTTGGTGAAACTGATGATTTAGTTAACCCATTCCCTCTAAAAGTGGTTCCCAAGCTTTTTTCACGGTACTTGGTTATCTTTTTATATTTTTGAGTACCCGCTTCTGTTAAATTCCCTCCCAACCATTCCTCAGCACAAAAAAGAGTTTTTATTGATAACGCCAAGGGTCTTAGATTGAGGATGGCGGTTATTGCAAAAATACTGGTTTTCGTTTTTCTATTCAAACGCCATTTGTAGGCAATTTTTTAATAATATTGTTTTTTACAGGAAATCAACATGGCTCAATATTTATCTGTTCATGAAGATTCTTTTCAGTAATCGCCAACCAACAGACCCTCCTGAAGACGGTTGTCGTTGATTGGCGCGAAGATGATGAAATTCAAAACTTCACTGTTGGTAGAATACAGTCTTCGAAACCTAAAATCGACTTTCCTCCGATCCGGTTCTTTCACTAGGTTATTCGATTAAAAATAACCGGTTGTAACGGGACACAAACAGAACCATGAACTGGTACCGAAAACAAGAAAAAACTGGCTTGTTTAAAACAGATATGTTTACCGATCCCGCTACTTAGATCAGCTTAAAGAGTCAAACGACCGTCAATAAATTTAATAAATTTGTGAAGGATTGATTTTTGACTTCATTTACCTTTTTAAAAAAAGTAACGACAAAAAATAAAGAAAACAGTATTAAAATAATTACAGATTAATCTAGATGACAACTAATAGTCACTCAACTACTAGGTATCAATATACTTCTTACTTTTCCTATTTCAGAATAACTTCCGGACTCGTAGAATTTTCACACGAACTTGAGAAGACGAAATTCTAGAATATTTTTTATGTTTTGTGTTTTCCGCCATTACCAAGATCACTTTCGCGTACACCTAACTGATCCCCCGCGTACCCCCTGGGTACGCGAGGCACAGGTTGGGAACATCTGCTCTACAACGATCGATGAATCGATTAGGGATTAACTTTTCCCAATTGAAATAACAAAAAAAAAATTTTTAAGTTACCTCCGAAAAGAATTGAAAGATCACAGCAAACACAAATTGTATCTTGTTTTAGAAAAATCTAGAATCTTCCAATAAAGTACTTTTTTCTTTAGATAGGCTTTGAAATTCACTGTGTCAGAAACTTGATATTACTTGGAACGGAAGGTGCCCGATGCAGAGAGGTTTCATTTTATGTAGAATAAAAATTTTTGCAAAAGAAATTAACAAATAATGCAAGTTTATCTCGAAGTAAAATAATTGATACAAAACTCGTTTAATATGCAACAACATATACGTCAAATAAAAAAAAGATCCGTCAATTTTATAAATTACTATTCAAGCGGCAAGTTGATAAGTTGTAATAACCTGGCGAATGCGACTGAACTCACGGGAAAATGCCACATAAAATTTCAGATGAAAAGAGAGAAAACTTCAGAGATCAGATTGACATTGATAGATCTCTCTCATTTACATTTTTAGAAAAAGTAACTTTTTACTTTCTGGTATGCGAAATATACGCAGGAGAAACTATTATGATCGTCACAAGATGTCCACCTCGACATTTTGCAAATATCCTTGTTCTATTTTTTTATATATATAAATCTCCTACAAATAACATTATTGGTTTAGTTATAGATAAAATAACGTAAAGCCTCCGTTTTGGAGCAGCAATACGAGGGCTATTTTGGAACTACATATATGTCAAATAAAAAAAACTCTGTCAATTTTATAAATTACTATTCAAGCGGCAAGTTGATAAGTTGTAATAACCTCGAATGCACTGAACTCACGGGAAAATGCAAAAATTCCAGATGAAAGAAGAGAAAACTTCAGAGATCAGATTACATTGATAGATCTCATTTTGCATTTTTTAGAAAAGTAACTTTTTACTTTCTGGTATGCGAAATATACGCAGGAGAAACTATTATGATCATCACAATATGTCCACCTCGACATTTTGCCGAATATCCTTGTTCTAGATCTCCTAAAAATAACATTATTGGTTTAGTTATAGATAAAATAACATTGGTTTAGTTATAGATAAAATGTAAAGCCTCCGTTTTGCAGCAGCAATACGAGGGCTATTTTGGAACTACATATATGTCAAATAAAAAAAAAGCTCTGTCAATTTTATAAATTACTATTCAAGCGGCAAGTTGATAAGTTGTAATAACCTCGCGAATGCGACTGAACTCACGGGAAAATGCCACAAAAATTCCAGATGAAAGAGAGAAAACTTCAGAGATCAGATTGACATTGATAGATCTCTCATTTACATTTTTGGAAAAGTAACTTTTTTACTTCTGGTTATGCAGAAATATCGAGGACAAACTATTATGATCGTCACACATATGTCCACCTCGACATTTTGTTGAATATTCCTTTTCTAGATCTCCTAAAAATAACATTATTGGTTTAGTTATAGATAAAATAACATTGGTTTAGTTATAGATAAAATAACGTAAAGCCTCGTTTTGCAGCAGCAATACGAGGGCTATTTTGGAACTACATATATGTCAAATAAAAAAAAAAAGCTCTGTCAATTTTATAAATTACTATTCAAGCGGCAAGTTGATAAGTTGTAATAACCTCGCGAATGCGACTGAACCCACGGGAACATGCCATAAAAATTCCACATGAAGAGAGCGAAAACTTCAGAGATCAGATTGACATTGATGGATCTGTTATTTTTAAGAAGCCAATGCCGATGCCCAAAGGGCGAATGGAAACCCACAATCTTCAAAGGAATTTAAGAAGTACACAAATGTACCGATAACTTGATAATTTCCCCTTAATAAGCATTCAAAAGACCTCGAGCAACAAGCTGACCGCAAACAGAAGGTTATATTAATGAAGAATTCGAAATATATTGGTTATTTTTTTAATTTCAAATTCAGTAAATAATAGCTTGTTATATAATAAGAATATCTGGGAAATGGGAATTAAATGAATATTGCACTAGGGCGATGTATTGAGCTGTCTACGATGGTCTAGACTAAATTCTGAAGGAAAGATCCGCGGACAATACAAATACTCACCAAATACAAATATTACAAAGGATGCAAAATAAAGCAGTTATGAACTTGTTCAGCTATCACGAAGCAAACAGTGGATCACTTTCAAAACCAGCGAGCTTAAATATTAAATTCTCAGATAAAAATGGTGTTAAACTTTTATCCGTCCAAGAGTCCTATTAAGATACGAAATAAATATCTAATTCTTTAAACGCGGGAGGAAAAAGTGCTAAGTTTTAAATTAATACTAATTAAATTAATTGCGACAAGTAAAGGTATGACACTCCACTACTTTAACGCCAAAGCAAACCCATCTCTCTAAATTAAATTTCAACTTTACAGAATTATCTGCGAAATGAAGCGCATTTTTTGAATAGCAACGTTATAAATATTCTTCACCGTGGAAATTTTAGAATGGTAACAATACAACATCGAATGAATGCTGAAATGAAATGTCACCTCGAAATTATATACAAATGACATTAATTTCTCTATCAACAACTTAGCATTTAGGAATGTCTGTAAAGATGAATATTATATATTTTTTTACTTGCAGTTAAAAATAGCTATACGGTATAGTTACGCTGAGTTCTCAAATATTTTCTAGATTGTAATCATCAGACGTCACCCCATATGGACTACAGATGATGTGAAAGATCAATAGTTTCGAGACCATTCACTGTTGATTGACATGAATAAATTTATATGACAGGAACACTAAGAAAAAAATAGATAACAAAAATCTGCCCAAAACTATATTTCAGTGTACAAACTCATCCAAAAAATGTGAAATATTGATAAGGTGTAAAATCTGAACACTTCAGACAGTAGGGGAAAGGGGGAGCACATTTCAACAGTTAGCATTTCTCTCCACTGGAAATATTTGATCGGCTGATAGGTGGCTAATCAAGTTTCAGAAGAGAACATCTTCTGGCAATAGGCTTCATTCTATTTTTCAAACCATGCGCTTTGGTATGGAAAGAAATATGCTTTGTGACCTGTTAAGTAAAAACTAAAATTTCTTTTCATCACTGAATTTTTCTTACTCCATATTCATCGAGATAAGTTGGATTTATTCATCAAATTAATGCAGATTTTCTGCATCTAACAATACTATTAGCAACTAGAAATACCTTTTCTAAAGAGAGTTATAACACTTTAAACTTAATAGCTGCACGTGGGGCACCTTTCAACAGACATCTGGAGGGAGGCACATTTCAACACTGTTAAAATATATCCTCATATTAATGAAGTATTAATTTAATTAACTTTGAGACTTGGGCAAGATGGTTTGAACTTGCATAAAGAAGTGTAATAAGCCAGAAGAAAAAGAGATTTCAAAGGCTATGCAAGCATTCAAGATGGCATTTCTCTTAGAACAGCTGCAGACTTCTATGGAATGCCCTTTTCTACGTTAATTTATAGATTTAAAATAAAGTAAAACCGTCGGTCTTGATGATAACATAACACTGGATACTTCATCCAACTGCTTTAGCTCCAAGTATACATGTCGATAAGTTTTCACCACAGATCAAGAAAGCATGCTTTGTGATTATATCATTAAAAGTTCAAATATGAACTATGGTCTGACTTACAAGCAAGTACGGCAGCTTGCATATGATTATTCAAAATGCCTAGGCTCAAGTATTCCAAGTAGTTGGAATGAAAATAATATAGCTGGAATTTACTAGGTTAAGGATTTTATTATAAATTGTCGGAATAATGGGCCATTTAAGTCAAAACTGAAAGTAGCACAATATGACTGGAACAAACAACGAAAAAAAGAAAAAGTAAGTTAATCTAAAACCAGATACATTGTGTTAGATCACTGCATTTTTCTGTACATTTGTTCTATTTCAATAAAATTTATGTTCATTTGAGTGAAATGAATTGTTCTGTATTTGTTGAAAGGTGCCCCATGCCATGTTGAAAAGGCCCCATGCAATGGCGGTTTTCCGCACAGGCGTTAGAGGCGCTCGCTTCGTGCCTTGAAAATCCAGGGGGCCTCAAAATCCATTCGGCGTATACAGTCAAAACCTATTGGACGTAAATTGTAGTGCTACGCCGACGGCGAGGTTGCGACATTGGGTAAGTGTATGGGGCCTCAAAATCTATTCTACGCACATCGTAGGGCTAAGCCCATGGCGAATTGCGACATTGGGTAAGGGTATGGGGCCTCAAAACCTATTCTACGCACATCGTAGGGCTAAGCCGATGGCGAATTGGAGACATTTGGCAGAGGGAGGGAGCCTCAAGTCAGTTTTGCGCCTGTGGCCTCATATTGACAAAATCCGCCACTGGCCCCATGGGTTGGACACGTTTCAACAGATTTAGGCTTCAGTTGAAATGCAGAATTTCACTTTCAGTTAAGATCAGGAACTCTGATACAAACTGAGTAGCTGCCTGAGATTCTGTTGTAACCAATGAACCTAAATACTGAAAGAAAAAATATACTTTCTACAAAAATGAGGTTATACTAAAAATTATTGAAAGATGCCCTCCTCTCCCAAGGGGAGTTGGAACCCTAAGTCCGTTAAACCTAACCCTGTTACTTCGACGTACCTTTTCTCAAAATCTGTTATAGATACATGTTTGAAATTTGTTATAGAAGTAAAGTACACCTTTCTCATTATACTGAAATGAGCTATTGGTTAATTCTTACTTCTTTATAAATTTACAAAATATTTAATTAGACACAGTGAAATTTTACCCTATTTAGACACAAAAAAATTTGTAAAAAATAAATTTTTGAGTTTTTTTTAAAAAAAGAAAAAGCTCATTTCATTATAATAAGAAAGGTGCACTTTACTTGTATAAAAATTTCAAACATGTATCTATAACAGAGTTTGAGAGAAGGTACATCGAAATGGCAAATTTTACATTTTTTGTTTTGACACAAAAAATTTTGTAAAAAATTAATTTTTGAAATTTTTTTTTAAAAAAATCATTTCAGTATAATGAGAAAGATGTACTTTACTTGTATAAAAAATTTCAAACATAAATCTATAACAGATTTTGAGAAAAGGTACATCGAAGTAACGGACTTACGGTTCCAACTCCCCTTAACTGCAATTTGTACACTACACTTATTTTGATTTAAAGAAATTATTTTTCATACCTGAAAACTATATATCTACTTTTGCACCCTTATTTATCAGAAAAAATTTTAAAAATAATCGCAGAGTATATTTCGGGTTATGTACCGAAAAAGAAAATATTTCGGTTCATAAGAACACGGCACATCCCCGACTGTCTCGCGGAGACCGTAATAGGACCATTACTGAACGAGAAACGAAAGACACACAAATAGAAACAAGCAGATAGGTTTGAATTTAATAAACTGTCCTTGTTTTTCCCCCAACTCTCTCCCTCACTGTCAGGATTCGAATGTTCTTGCCAGAGTATCACTCAGGGTCATCTTGCCTATGACTGACAGAATGCGAGGTTCCACCATAAACCAACCTCAAGCCACCGTTTTCGTGAAAAAAAGCTCAACTTAGTGAAAAGCGTTCGTTTAGAAAGGAATGGATGTATTATAAACGATGTTAAACATTTTAAAAATTATCAAATATTTCAATTTTAAAATTTAATCTTAAGAGTTCTTTGAAGGTATGCCTTCAGATGTGAATGAGACAAAAATGTGTGGGTTTTACAAAGTAGGTCCAAACAACTTAATTGGGTCCTGCACTTTAAAAATCAGTTTAGTTTTCATTTTTAAGAAATAAGAAGACTAATGCTAGTAATATGATATGATGGAATTTTAAAAAAAATACAAATGACAAGTTTTTATAAACAATTTTTGCCAACGAAACAAGATTATTCATGTCTAAAACGCGGGAGATTATTCATGTTACGGTGAAAACTCTAAGAACTAATCTGCATAAAAACCACAAAACAAAATAAAAGGTAAACGAACAACTGTTATCATTGTTAGATAATTAATAATCCCTTAAATACACATATACATAAGCTACTAATTACAATTTAGAAATGGAACAATTAAAGGACACATTGGATGAGTTCTTTGCTTGCAAGCTGAATTTAAATTTGGTACAGATTTATTTTTCTTCAATGGTAAATTCTACTGCTTTTGGATTCAGCGAATAAGCAAATCAAATAAGTTCAGAAAGAAATACTTTTTCCTGAAATATTTGGGAAGGGAATATTTTGGAAATCTACTATCTAAACTTTTTTTTTAACTGAATAAAAAAATCGATGATTACCGGCGGTAATCAATCAAATATTGAGTTATATAATATATGCTTAAAACAATGCCTATTTTGATTTCGTTTAAAGTCCCAAGTGGCAGATTTCTTGTTTTAGATAAATAGAAAAAATTTTAAGAGGCTTTAGAGCCTCATTTTCGAATTCATTAACATACTTTTACAATACGCAAATACTGGAAGATTTTGAAAAAAAAAAGATTAGGAACAAATAAACGGCAAAAAGAATTTTTAAAAACAACTGAGTAGGACGATTTTTTTTTTTTAACTTCTTATGAAATATATCAAATTTTAACTTGGGAATAATACAAGCGCGCACAAAAATGGTGAAATGCTGCGAAGAAGTTGTGGAATCTTTTTAATATTCTTACATAAATCATTATGTACATTTTCCGATCCTAAATCTGTATAATTCACGATGTTTCATTAAACCATTCCATAAAAGAAAAAAAATTATAATAATTTCAAAATAATTTTATCCCAGTTTACAATTACACAAACAGCGACTTCTGTCACTAAATTCTCATTAACAGAAACATATAAAACTGCTCGTAATTATATATTTTCCATGCACCATTATTAAATCCATACTGACATCAATAAACATTATCTTATTTTGAACATCAAGAAAATAATTTTTAAAAGGTGTAAATTACATAGATTTTATGTCATACTTTACTATGGTTTGACAAGATATCCTTTTCTTAAAAACGCGCATTCATACCAAAAACGTTCTCGGAACATATAAAATTTACGGGCCTTTTTCATCAAAATTCGTGTCTCCACCTAAGTCGTGCAAGCGAGAAACTCTCCTCAGCATATTTTTCTTGAAAAAAAGAAATTATGTTCAGAAAAAATGAAGAATGCAACTCCTGTCTCGTTAAAAAATAGTTGTACACAATTACTTGATCCACCTTCAGTCATTTTACTATTCGTGATTAGGACCCAAAGTAAAGAAATCGAGACCTTCCCAACAATTTTGGAGTTGATTTTGTCTCCGAGACGCCTTCATTTGTTCAATAATAACAGATGTTTCTGTTATCCCCCCCCCCCCATTTCATGTGAACAAAAATCATTAAACAACAAGGAGAGTTGCAACAACTCCTCAATTACTTTCACATACAAAGCGCCCATGAGTTATAAAAGGGTGTCAACTTTCTTACGCGGATGGATAAAGCTACGTGTAATTACACAACTGAAGTACACTTTCACCCTAAAAAAATGCTAAGTTCAACTGTAGATTGGATGCACTGGAAGTTTCAATCTTCTATAGGAAAGAGTCGACTTAAATTTAAAAATTTCTAAAAACTCATATTAAACAATAAAAACTGCTTACTGCTATTCATACTGTTACACTTAACTTTAAAAACTTCATAGGAATGCACAAACAAATACCAAACATTAACCTCAAAAGCTATATCTACCAAAAAAAAAAAACGCCTTGAAATATGGATAATAGATTTTAAACTGATGAATTGATTAACCGATTTCAATCGAAGTATCAATTTACAGCTGAATTTTTACTTGCACATTTCCTGCTCCACAAACCTTCGTTTTAAAACGAATCGAACAAATGTTTATTCATAGATAATCGTACCAGAAGCTTTATGTTTATAAGCTAAAGCCAATGACCATGACCAACCTAAGGTCGTCTGGAAACAATTATTTCTCTCTTTGTAGGTATTCCAACCCAAGACATTTCTAAGGTTAAACGCAGGCGTTTCTCTTTCAAGATTTCTTTGTACCTCTACCTGCTTTTCAGAAGTTTGAAAACATAAAATTAAATAATTTTAAAATCATGCAAAATGCGTCGCTGCTGTAAAAAGTTTACTGCTAAAAGAATGAATGCACAGTTTAAGAATGTTCTAATATTTTATCATATAGAACCGAAATATATTTCATAAATATTTTGTTTCTTTAAGATAAATAAGATCATAGTTAAATCAAAAACAAATATCAATCTGCCATAGATAAGGACAATAACACGATCAATTAGATTTTTTTCGGTTAATAACTAAATAATAATAGCATTATTCAGAAACGAAATCTCTTCATGCATATATTCTTACTATTACATAATGAATACTTGCAATGAATCTTTATTTACACTAAATGGCCTTAAATCCACTATTTTTATAATGTTTTGTGAATGAAAGCAATAAAACTAAACGAAAATCATCGCAGACAATACGATTTTAAACCATCTGTGGATGTTGACTCAATCGTCAGGCGCAGAAAAATTATTATATGAAATGTTTTATGCATTATATATGAAGGGAGATTTATCAAGAAGTATTTGAGCTACGGTACTTGCATAACGATTTTATCACGGATGGCTGCCGTGAATTGCTTTCAAAAAGTGCAATCTTTCTAAATTCATATCGAAAAAATAATTTCAAATGTTTATCATTCTACGTGACTAACGTCATAGTGTATTCAGCAAGAAATGACATCATACAGGGACGAATCAAGGACGCACATCTGATTTATTGAGAATAAGGTCGGAGATGAGCAAATACACAAAATGAAAGAGGGAATATTGTTTGCACACAGAACACTTGCGTCAGTACAAAATAGAAACTCGCTGCTCATGTACAGAAAGTCTGTTTACACCTAGCGTATTAGAAAACTGCAGATTCATTTTACAACTCAAAATGGATAGGCTCGTATCTTTAAACAGAATATATCTCATAGAATGTGCATATAATGATAAAATTTTATTATTATTATATCCATTCACTTATAACCTCATTTTAATTTAAGGCAATAAATCGGTACTAAAAGAAAACAAAATATTATATTTCTAACTGAATCTTAGAGTACAATCATAATTTTGTTTCTTTGTCTTGAATTCATAAATAAGGAAAATTTATTGATTTTGGATATTTTTCAGCTATAAATATAACTTTAATTAAGGCTTGCTGATAATTTAATTGCAAATGACTTTTATAATACTTTAGCCTTCATTTCTTTTTTTCCGACACTGATATTTACATAGAAATGCATGCTTCAAATCCATATATACATTGGAAAAATAAAAGTCTTTAAAAAATACTTTGATTTTGGTACTGGATATATAGAAAATACTTATTCCTTTATTAAGTCATTTTTTAAAAATAAATAAGAATTATAGCTAGAAAAATTTCTAACTATTTTTCACTCCATAAATAATTTTTGTTACAAGTAGTATTAAGAATTATAAAACTTAAAAATGTCCCAGTATTTAATAGGCTAAAATTCTGCTTTCAATTTATTGTTAGTTGACCTAAACAGAGTTATGCTAAATATTTAATAGTTTTATTATCCATGATTTATTATGAAAACCTTTTTGAATTAAGAAGGCATATAATTTTTTAATTTATTTCTTTGAAGTTAACAAATCATGATCCCCCCATATGAATGTATAAGCATAATTTTACAAATTTATCTCAAAAAGCTTCATATTAAATAATCTTTGAATACATTATCATTTAGAATATCACAAATAAATTACAAAATAGAAATATCGTGCTAATATTAAAATTCAAAATTTTAATTAAATTCAGATCCTCTAACCTGTATTAGACATTACAAATATAAAACTACATTAAATGGGATAATTTAATGCTTGTAGTGTCTAAAGTATACAAAATGCAGGATATAATATGCTTCAGATAGCCTTACTCAGTATAGAGTGGTGCAAGTTTCATTCCATATGGATTATCAATATATACTTTTTTTTCTTATTTTTATCTTCATAATAATTTTTAGACCCAATACCTGCTTGTATCACAATAGAGAATGGAAATTTGTAGCAAAAATTCATTTAAAAAAAAAAAGCTGAATCTTCCTTCCTAAAGCAAGGATCAATAAAATCCTATGCATATAAAATCAACATTTTAAATTAGTATTTATTATTAGTATAAATTGTAAATAAGACATTAATAAAATTTGGAGGAAACCAGAAATTCAGATCAGGAGTTGCATTTTACAATATCTAAAAACAAATCATACATTAATAGGGGTTTTTTTTTTCCACTAATCGTTTACTGCAGTTGAATATCTAAGTTCATTTCTTTTACATTCTAAATAAATGATACCAACTTTTTTTTTACATTTAT
This sequence comes from Araneus ventricosus, assembly GCA_013235015.1. Classification (NCBI taxonomy): domain Eukaryota; kingdom Metazoa; phylum Arthropoda; class Arachnida; order Araneae; family Araneidae; genus Araneus; species Araneus ventricosus. The sequence continues at coordinate 41,489 of BGPR01009952.1, read as the reverse complement.
ATATCTGTTCAGTAGAGATATATATTTGTATATAAACTTTTCTTGTGTAGTCTGCATCACACAGAAATATTTTACTGCAAGCAGCTAAAGCACAAAAGTAATCCATATCGTTATTTTTTGGAAAAGAACTTTAGCTTCCGTCTGATTCGATAATACAGTTATGCCAACTTATAGATATTTCTAAAATCAAAATTTAAACTGCCTGGAATTTTTTAATTCTATATCTTTTTGTGTATGAGGTGGAGACTTTCATTAAAATTGAATGTTAAAGATAGCAAATGACTTGAAAAGTTAAGAGTACATAATAAGCATAAAAGCAGACAAAATTGTGAAAGTATAGTTAATAGAAATAAATGCAAGCATATATCTCAAAAAACTCCATAACAACAGACATATTTAGCTCTAGTAGAACTTTCAAAATAAAGAATTTTTTGACAGCTCTCCCTAAATGTAAAAGATCAACTAAAAAAAATGGCAGAATTTTATTTAATGTAATTAAAATATAATACCAATAAATATAATTTAATAGCAGATTCTACAAATAAATACAAACATTTGCCAACTTATTATTTTCAGAATTAAATTTATTTATTGTCATTTTCTTTACTAAATTCTAGAAATTTTTAAATCTATGACAGACCAAACTTTAATGAAATATTTCAGTTTCTTTCACTGTTTAATAATTATATCAAGTAAAAAATATTTTCAACAAAATCTCATATTATCTTAGAGGCATTGAAATTAAATCTTATTTTGGTTAAAAATATTTTTCATAAAAATATATTTTATATTATGCTTTTTTACATAATTTTGTCAAAATTAAAATTTTTCCTTACCCGTTCAAATTTAAAAAGTTATTAAAATTTAATGATACTTGAATGATCTGAACTTATTGAAGTATTTAAAAACAAACAGAAAGAAATTTTTAAATTACAAACTGACTGGTATAAACAGAAAAATGTTTTCTTTTAATGCAATAATTTTAATTTTCATCACAGATTTTATTTGGGATTTTATTCATTAATTTTATTGATTTTTTTTAAATTAAATTTTAATTAGTATTAGATCCAAGAGTCACAAACCTCCTAAAAATGTCCTTCGTAAAATACAAAATTACAAACCAGCAATTAAAATACTGCAAAAATTAAACTACTACTAATTATTTTTTGTGACAATCTCCATAAATGGCATTAGAAAGGATAAAAAGATCACATAACATATATACAATAAGGGGGACAAAAAAAGTAATAACTTTTAAAGCGTGGAAAAAAATTATTTCACCTTCCCTCCCACAGACACAAGAATGGCATGCATATCTCCCTTATCTACACCCCTTACCAAGTAACTAGTCTCAGTTCAATAAAAGAAAATACTACAAAAAAAAATGCTGTTTCTCTCCTTCTCTCGAGAAGCTTTACAATTTTTAAAATAAAGATTAACTCAAACAATTTATGGAAATCAACTGAAACATAGATATCAAATATTTTCCAAAAAAGATATTTATTATAAAAAACAGAAAAAAAATTAAGAAAAATTGTTCTCTACACCAATAAAAAAAAATGCGCATCATCCTGGATCTCATCCAAATCAACAGTGACTTAAAACATCACCTTTCCAAGGATAACTTATTTCTAATATAACAAATAAGAAAATGAATAGACCAATTTTAAGGTTGAATTCAAGTATTTGACAGGTTCCTTGACAGAAAAGTATGGAGGTTTATCCGTAACTTTAAAGCCTTAGGTTCGCTATTACAGATGTTTATTAAAAGATAGAAAAGCAACATATGACAATGTTTCACAAGAAGATGCTAATTGTAGTTAAATTCAGCAGATTATGTTCTATACATATATATTCTTAGAACACACTAAGCTCTGTGATAATAAGATTGGTATTGTAGTTACTTGGAGAAAAAAAATTAGTGCCAAACAGAAGTATAACATGGAGAAAGTAGTTAAATAAATGCGAAATCAGCTGGCATAAGCAAATCTTGACATATTTCATTTTTCCAAGTTACAAAAAAAGTACTTACATACTTGTTAAATTAATTCGAAATTTATTTTTATTTTAGGGGTAATAAACATCAAATGTCTCAATATCATTTCAAAGGCTTTGATCCTCTTAAGAATTTTTATTAACACAAGGTCTCCTCGACTTACAAGGGAGTTCTCTTCCAAATGACAGTTTGTAAAACGGATTTATATTTTTCAACACTTTGCAATTTAAATGAGTTATAAAATGGAACATAAACACAAAAATTCAGTTTATAAACATACAAGGTTGCAGCAATTTAAATCAGTTGATTAACATCGCTGATTTAAATCAACTGATTTTTTTTTTAAAAAAGTCACTGATTTAAATCACTTTATTTTAAATATCAAGTTAATCTGCTTTAATGAAATAAAATTGTTCATGTATCTTTAAATAGTGATTTTAAAATATTTTTAAATGTATATTTAAAGAAAGAATATATAGAACATAAAAAAATATTTAATTGAATTGATGTAACCGAGTACTTTCCATATCCTTATTTTTGAGAACGAAAGCAAATTAGATTTTAAATAAATCTCTAATGAGCAACACAATAAAACGCAAAGTATGAGATGCTCCATTTTTATAAAATAAAATAAATATTGTGAAAGGATCATGTTCACAAAGAAAGAATATAGTAAAATGCAGCGAGTTTCATTTTAATATTGGAGAAAACTAAATAGCGTTGGGGACAACAAAGTTTTTATAATAATGTTCAAATGAAGATAATTAAGTAATACATATAAATGCTCCAAAAGAAATACAAACATCTAAATAGTGCAATTTAAACTATGATCTATACTTATAAAAGGCAATGTTTGTGCATGTGTGCATGCGAGCGATGTCCAGACGAATCTATTGCAATTACAGTTATGAAATTTGGCACACAGGTAGTCCTGATGGTGACTCAATGCACCTCAAAGCCTGAATTTAAAAATTTAATCTAGAAATATTTTTATCTAATATTTTGTGTTGTTTTGGGTGAAAAAGATTACGATAGAGAAAGCTTCAAAACTTGTGTTCGTAACGAAACAAATGAACAGCTGAGTGTAAAAGTCCCCAATATTCTAACATACAATAATATATCTATAGTCAAGAAATGTAATTTTTACTATATTGTTCCTTTTTTCCTTAATAAAATTGTCTTGTATTTCAAAAGTATATTATTCTTTATATTTAGTTCACAAATATTTTTTAAATAGTTGTCACATGTATGAATTAAAGTTTTTTAATTTATATATTTTTTTTTAAAGAAAGTACAGCTTAATAACTGGTATGTTCTTATATTATATATATATATATATATATATATATAATTCTATGGCTGTAAGGCTCATTGTCTAATATACAAATGTTAAATATATATATACAGTTTTTAAAAAATCATTAAAATAAAAAAAAAACTTGATTTAAATCAAATAAATCAATTTTTTTTGAAAAAAAATCAACCACCCTGTGTATATATTTAATTACTGTATATAATGTGAAAAATACATTATATGCACTCTATTGTAAGCACCATAAACAACAAGACAACCTGAAATTAATTTTTAACCGCCGGTCCTATGTTGCAATTAGAGGAGAGGGTGTATTTGGAAAACATTTTCAAGACATAAAATGTCAAGAACTAAAAATTCTGAACAAGAAGTTTCAAAAATGGAAAAAAAAAATTAAATTTCACCATTTTTCATACATTTATAGAAAATGTACATACAATAATTTGACGAAGAACAATATAGCAGAATAACAGCTTAGCAAGTTGCTCTGTCTACAGATGCGACACTGTTATCTTCAACAGTTCCAATTTCAACTAAGACAACACAAAATATTCGATTACAGTAAATCTCTGTATTTACACAGTTCTAAAAGTTTCTTCCATTTCCCTTAATTTCATCGTTAATCAACAACAACAAAGTAGTATATATGTTATGGTCGATAACCATTAAAAGTGACGAATCGATTTATCACATTGATCGGTAATCATTCATACTAAATGATTAATCACATAAACCGTAATGTATATATCTTATGTAATGAAAGCCTTTTTAATTTAAATCTCAGTATGATTAATATGACAAATGGTATTATGATTTCTCTTAAACGTTTATAGAATTCGCCAGGAAATATCACCATGCATCATTATATAAGTAAGTATTTCATCTCATTATATAAGTAATAAACATAATCTACTAAACATTTTCCTAATTTACCATTGGAATATCAACTATTATCAACTCAATCTTTAAAAATTTATTCACATAAATTTAGATGTGAGCTTAGCGGGGAGTTACGTTTGCATCTAAAGAGAAACTATAATTTGTAGGTAAACATCAAAGCCTTAGATAGTATCAAAAAAGACACTTTACTCATTAGCACATTTATCACGTACACCAGTTCACTAACCCCAATAATAATAAATTATTATTATATGCGATATTGTATGAAAAGATATAACACAGAGAGAACAATATAAATAATATAATCCACTGCCAGCACTTGTGAACATTGCAAGCGGTTGACATACCTCGTCTGTCACAATGAATGAATTTTTAAAAAATAGGAACTTACTTCAGGAAATATGTTTGGCCAGCAGAAGTCTTTGCCATTTCCCAACCTGGTGGCAGGGGAGTATTATCATCCAGCAAATCCCCAAAACTCCTCTGTCTGGGGTGCTGATGAGCAGTTGGTACATTCTTATTATAGGACTGTTGCAAAGAAGCAGGGGATGAATGTGCCCTGGGGTGGTTTATCTGTAATCCACTGGGTAGCTGCTGCTGTGGATGGGACGGAGGAGCAACCGAGTAATTGGTATTATCGGAGCTCGATTCTCGAGAATGGGACGGAGATTTAGAGCCTTTCTCTGGCTGCTGAAAAAACGAAGGAGGCAAGTTTCTCAGTCTCATAGGCACAGTTAAAGGCACCTGATAATCCTTCGGGTGGATGACGGCATTGAAGAGCTCGTCCAACTTCGTTTCGGAGTCACTGCGTATATGCACTACTTGATTAGGTCCTTTCTGTTCGATGACATCTTGCTGCTGGGACATCTTGTGTTTCACTAGAATTTTTGTAAAAATATATCTCAAGTGCGATGTGGACGTCACACTAAAGAGAGGAGGTTGGTTAGTGTGTTGCTCTCGAAGAGTTCACAGACTTCAGCAACGTATCATACCTCCTCCCCACAAACTAACTCACACCACCACACCTTCGTTGAAACTCGACTTCTACCGAGTATTATTATGTTTGGAAACACGGGTGCAATCCGATGGAGGTTGCCACAACAAAAAGTTACTCTTTGACCAATCAGAGAGCGAGGCTGTCTTTTCTCGCCAAACTCAATCGCGATAGAAAAGAGTGATGTTGACATCTACGTCACGAAAGTTAGCGCATGCATCAATACTTCTGTGCAGGGAGTCGATGCGATTCCGTGCGACTGTCAATGGAAGATGGGTTTCTGTTTCGAATGGACTTACTAGAAGGGGATAAGAATAGTTTTCACGCATTTTAAGATTTGTTTCCTGTGCCGGAAGAATAACATTAGCGAATATAAATTTTTAAAAATTATGGGATGATATTAATGAATAATGAAATGTATGTTTTAAAATTTTGCTTAGAAAAGTTTGAATTGAAACAATTCTGCTAAATTCATCTATTCTAGATGAATGATTATACTTTATAGAGTCAATAATATGAACTTATTAGATTTGAATACCTCGAGATTTTCGAATTTCGGTGTGAACCTTATTCCTGAAATTCGTTATGAAAATATCAGCTGTCATAACAAACAAAAATTATTTAATTATAAAATTGAAATAATTGTATTTTAAAATCAACAACAATTATTTGGCTATAAAGCTGAAACAAAAGAAAAAATTAAACTACCACGTAGTTAAAAATACGGGAATATATTTATCCATTTCTGAATTGCAAAGTACAACGTGTTATATTTTTTAATAATTAATATGTGCAATTAATAGATTTTTATACTTTCTGTTATGGAAACAAAATTATACACTTACATTTATATGAATGCTTGTATGTACTTCATAGAACTAATAAAAGGTTTCATCGCAAGAAACGAAACATAACATATCGTTGTCACAAAAAAAAAATTTTTTTTTTCATGTCAATACTGGATAAACTATACATATATGAACTTAAAATTCAAAACAATTCAATATATTAAAAAACAGCTATATCGTTTTAAAATAGGAACATACGAAAGAGGAAAAGAAAAGAAAGAAAAGTTAAAATTTTGTCAAGCTAGCTGAAGGTTTTTATGATCTATTTCTAGAACTAACTTAATTAGCGAAATTAATTTTAACAACAATTTAACGAATTTTTATTGATTTATTTAACAAAATATCTGCAAAAATCACCTCAGATATTGGCACAGCGCCACTTGTCGAAGAAAATTTTAACTATTTTCCCCCGATTTTCACAGAGCTCATCACTTGTACTGCATACGAGTGAAATTTTGTTTCGTTTGAAGCCATGGAAGAAGGGGTGGGGGAGGGGGACTATAGGGCTTCTGAATAGTCGAATTACTTATATTATGACTTTAATTATAACAGCCCTGTATAAACTGTGAGTTTCATAATGCTTTTTAACTATAATTACAAAACTAATACTTAAAATATTAATAATTTAATTATAATATAAAAGTAATGTGTATGCCATAATTAATGATTATAAGTGTATATTCAAAGCCTAATCAAATGAAAAGGGAGGAAATGAAGGCGATAAAGCAAAATTTTTTTAACTTGGGATGGCATATTTTATAAATATTTGTAAGTCAAGTTTGGAAACATTTGAAAACTGGTCATTATATCATTGCAAATTAGTTCGTTGACTTAAAGTAATAGTGTATTTAAATAATTATAACTTTCAAAAGTTTGCGAATTTTATATTTTTGTTTATATATGTCGACTAAACGTCATGTTGGCTAAGTTAGTCAAGGACCTATTTCTCCCAAAATATCCCTCGTAGAGCTTCAAACCAAGGTGTTTCTCTAGTAAATTAATTTTTCATTGAAATGGCAGTCGGATCCATATTTTTTCATATTAAAGGCAATGAAACTCATATTTACATTATCTGAAATCTATCCATTTAAAATTTTATGGAAGTTCAAAATTTTATTGTAAATCATTAGATCCAGCGAAAAAATACTTATTCAAGACTTATTCAATCAAGACTAATAAACTATAAAATGCGAATATGTAAATAGAAAATCATGTTCATTTGCCATATGCAAGATGCGTGCTTCTTGATAGAAATTTCAAAAACAAAAAAGGAAGAATCATTACTTTCTTTTTCCGGAGAACAATGCACAAATTTTTTTAAAAATTGTTTTAGTAATCAACCTAACATGAAATCATATTACAAATATAAAATTATACCGATTTCGTGTATTGCAATTGCAAAGAATAAACTAATAAAATTTCCTTTAATTATATCTCACGATAGCACTGTAAAGGAAAGGAATTGTAACTATCATCATTTACTGTCTTTTGTGTCCAACAAGGCAATTTATCACGAATTCTCAGTAATGAAAGAAATGATTAGACACATCATGCATTAGAACAAAGGAAATGTTCTCCCCTCGAATTTCTCGTATACATTACAACCCCGGTTAACCGAATTAAAGGGGGGTGAGGGAGCCGCTTCGGATAACAATTTTTTCGGTTAAGCCATGAACATCTATTACTATTTTGTATCTTATTACAGTATGTAAATCTGAAATGTTCTGAGTGTGCAACGAATTCAAAATTCTCTTTGTTGGCTAAATTTATGTTCTTTATTAAAGTTAACCTTAGTAAAGTATCACTTTCGCACAGTGGCGGCGAGTCGGGGGGGGGCGAGGGAGACAGACGCCCCTTACTTTTTTAAGGAAAAATTAAATTTTTATTTCATCTTAGCTGCCTAAAACTAGGAATTACATAAAAGCAATAGTGTTCGGAGGAATTAGTTAATTTTTTAACTAAATTTTTAAATCTTGTTGTCTACCCTCTATACTTCCGGGTCTTTTTCTGCCTGTCCGCCATGAGAACTGTGGCCGCCAAAATGTCTAGTTTACGGCGGTCGCTATAGCAACTGGTTATGATAGGGAAGATCCATTTCGAATAGGAGGAATACGACGGAAGTCGGAGTTTTATTTTATTCTTGGCGCCAGTTTGCGGTGGTAAAAAGAGTAGTTGATCGTTCGTCTTCTCGGTTACCACAAATAGCCAATTTGGCGCTAAATGCACCAATGTAGCACATTTGAATGAACTTCTACCTACTAGAAATTGATTCGTCCTACGATAACCTGTTTCCATAGCTACAGCCGTAAACTAGACATTTTGGCGGCCACAGTTCTCGTGGCGGACAGACAGTATGTGTTTTGTGAATTTGCGATTTCAGAGGCATTTCGGATAACCCGGGTTTCGGTCAACCCTAGTTCGGTTAACCGGAGTTTTAACGTAGTTACATAGTATGGCGCGTTTTATGTTTACAATCGTAATCTAGTTAAGGCAATCGAGTGCTATTTGGGGTTTGCAGATATCTATAATTTTGGAGCAGAGACCACGAACAAATTTCATTTATCTTGCTTTTTGAGTTATTATGTGCACACACACAATAGCAGACAAATAAATAGACAGTCTGTCCTTTCACAGATTCAATTCAAAATTATACACGGATCTACAACTTTGGTGTAAATATCACTATTAAAATTCATACATCAAGTGTGTTGCGTTTTTGAATTATCGCGTTCACGTATTTACAAATAGATAGATAGACAGACAGCCAACCATTTGATGGATTTAGTTTAAAATTTCAAACGTATTGCCTCGGGAATCCGAAACCTAGGAATCCGAAATTTCGGATAATCCGAACATCTTTTTTGAATTATCTAAAAAATTATTATTAAAAATGAAGGAAGGTAGCAATTAGGAATTAGAAACAAAGCAAATGTTTATTCCTATTTTAAAAGAAACATTTGAATTGGTATTTAAGAGTGAATACAGCGCTTTAATTAGGAGAAACAAAATCGGTTATCTTCCTTTGACGTATAGCCCAGTGGTTGGGTCGTAAAAAAAGGCCGAATTCGGAATTAATTAGGGTAAAGCTGGAAATTGCTTTAATACCTTCAGTTTAGGTATCGAATGAACATGCTAAGTTTTTACCCTCCTGCTAGATGAGCTTCAGCCGCTGCGTGCAGATTTGTAGTCAGAAAATAGGACTTTTTTCAATAATCGAACAATATCTCAAAATCAGCTCATGCTATCAAAAACATTGGAATGCAAATGTTGTAGAGCTTGAAATTTTGAATAAAATGAGTACCAACACTTATCATATTCAATGAAAATTAAGCTCACAACTGCAGAGGCGGACTTTGTTCATGTGCGGCCATAGGCGTAATATTGCTTTGAGGCCCCCGCACCCTACCCAAGGTCGCAAATTCGCCGTCAGCTTAGTACTATGACGGACGTCGAGTAGGTTTTCAGGCCCCCTAGATTTTCAAGGCACGAGGCGAGCGTCTCTAACACCTGTGCGAAAAATCGCCAATGCACAACTGCGCTTCAAAGTCTTGCCTAAATCGCTTATCAAGCGCTTGAAGCGAGAACGGACCACGTTATCGGTTCAACCTGCCTCCAATTATTATATATACATTTAAATTTGTTCAGGACGCTTTTATAATTATTTCAAGGCTTTATTTACCATATTTTGAGGGGGGGGGGACCACTGTTATTATGATTTAATAGAGGGAAACATTACACGGAAGATTCAGCAATGGTTGAGAGCGTGTTTATTAATTAAAAGCAACAGATTTCTCAACCGATGGGAGTTCTTCAAAATAACTCAAAGCAAGCTTCTTCTGCATTCAGGTATATGCACGGCATTTTAAATAAATTACGATTATTTTGCAAAATAAATCTTACAAATTTATAAACTGCGCTTGAAATGAAATAAAACTATTATTTCAATAAAAAAGTGCCATAAACAAAATTGCCACGAACGGCGAAGAGTTACAAGAGTTACTATACAACTAAATTTAAAGAAAAACCCTGAAGGAGTTAGTTCTTAGTTCCCTGAAGGTTCTAGTTCTCTTTCGATTAAGAAAGTTGCATTGTACAAGGGACATTGTTACTGTTGTTGTTGATTAGTGAATATTTACCCTTCTGTGCATATGGGAAACACGTGTCCATTATCTATCGATAGTTAAAGTACAAACATAGAGAGCGGATGCGTTGATGACGTCGCTTTGTGAGCTTAGTCCCAATGATACGTAATGGAATAAATAACATGTTTCAGAACTCTTTTAGCAGCATAAAAACTTTTTCTAAGCCTGTATTTTTGTGGAAACGTTGTTAAAGAGTCACACATCAAGAAGGAATCAAAATATGAAATATTTAAGTAAGATCTTAAGATAGAGATTAAAGAGATTTTTTATTTGCATCTATAAATCCATAGTTTCTGAACATCAAGACCTTTCGGAAATGAAAAGAATTTTTTTTGCCTTCCAAAATTTCTCAAATGCATCGAACATCCGACAACAGCATAACCATTGCATTAGCTTTAAAACAATAGCTTTATCACATTTGCTCTGAAAACAACCATTTTTAAATCTTTACCTTTCAAACTAGACAAAAATTAAACGGAATTTAATTTTAACGGAAAAACCGCTTAATGCCTATTCGTGGTTTCACGTCCATGGTGAAAGTTCACGATGAATTAATTCCTGTGAATCCTGAAACAATATTCAGAAGAATCGCTCTCTCTCCTAAAAAAGTCTGATGGAGAATTGAATTTGAGCTGTTTCCATCGTCACTCTTTGATGAAGGAGGACTGCGCAAGACCCGCAAGTCAGTATTTTATGATTTATTTTCTACTACGACTGTCGTGCATTTCACTTCAGCATGTTACATGGTTGATGGTGGATTTCTGTTGGATCGTGTGTTGTGGCAGGCAAAGAAATCATTTTCTTTCATCCTGAAGAAATATGTTGACTACGCCAAAAAGCACTTCAATGAAGGGGCTTCAATAGTTTTTTATGGTTACCCTGAAGATGCAGAGAAAAGTACAAAATCACTAGAACGTATCAGACGAACAAAGAAACACATAGCTAGTTATGTTATGATTGATGAATCGATGTCAGCCACTATGTCCCAAGGGAAATTTTTATCAAATGATAAGAATAAGCAACGGCTTATAAATATGTTATGTGTTAAGTTTCAAAAAGAAGGTTTTGTTGTGAAGCAAGCTCAGGAAGATGCTGGTTATCTAGTAATAAAAAGTGCTTTGGAAATAGGAAAAAAGTCACAATGTGTAGTGGTTGTTGGTGAAGATATCGACCTCTTGGTTATAATAACAGCATCCACTAATTCCGAAAACATTTTCTTCTTAAAGTCTGGGATGCCTTATATTGTGCAGCAATCCTGAAAATTGCTCTACACATAAGGGGCAATATTTTGTTTCATCATGCGTTCAGTGGTTGCGATAACACATTTACTCTTTTCAGGCATGGGAAGAAGAAATTTATGAATGTTCTGAACAGCACTGAATTGCAATAAGTTGGGAACATTTTCCGTGATGAAAATGCATGCCCGGATGACATAGATGAAGTAGGACAGAAAGTTTCGATAGCCCTGTATGGGAGAATGAAAAGTGAAGAAACAAGGGATTCTCTGATATTTAAACTTTTTCAAAAATCACTAGTAAAAAATAATTTCATTTTAGTATTTCTCCCTCCCACTACAGCAGCTGCACGTGAACACTCTCTCCGTGCATACCTACAAGTTCAACATTGGAGTGGATTTACCAAAAGGCCCGTAGATTGGTGTTGGAAAGAAACCAAACATGGATTGTTCTCAGTCACCACAAACAAGGAACCAGCTTTTTTCATTACGCTCTCAGCCATTGTTGAAATTTTCATGTGGTATTTTCCTTTGTTAAATCATAATAACAGAGGTTTCTTTCTTCCCTAAAAATATAGAAAATAAAGCCTTGAAATAATTATAAAAACATCCTGAACAAATTTAAAATGTATAGATAATAATTGGAGGCAGTGTGAACCGATAACTTGGTCCGCTCTCGCTTCAAGCGCTTCGTTAGCGATTTAGGCAAAACTTTGAAGCGCAGTTGTAAGCTTAATTTTCATTGAATATAATAAGTGTTGGTATTCATTTTATTCAGAATTTCAAGCTCTAAAACATATGTATTCCAATGTTTTTGATATCATGAGTTGCTTTTGAGATATCGCTCGATTATTGAAAAGAGTCCTATTTTCTGACTACAAATCTGCACGCAGCGGCTAAAACTCACCTAGAAGGAGGGGGAAAACTTAGTATGTTCATTCCAGACCTAAACTGAGGGTATTAAAACAATTTCCACCTTTTCCCTAATTAATTCCGAATTCAACTACCCAACCACTGGGCTAGTAATTAACTAATCCTGCTTGATGAGGCGAATCGAAGTCTTTCCGTACTCTTTCACAGAATAACCAAAGTCAATACTTTGTTGTATTTAGTATATTGGTGGTTTGTATTTTACCGAATTTTCCTGATAATCGGAATTAATGGAATCAGAACAGAGGCCAGCCCCAATTAGTTCGGATTCCCGAGGTTCTACTGTATTTACAAATTTATTTAAAAAAGAGCCACATGACAAAATCATTTATCTAGCTCGTTGCGTTTTTAAGTCAACGTGTTCACATGTACATGGACGAAGAAACACAGACTTTCCGTTGTCGGATTTCGTCCAAAATTTGACAGAAATCTACAGTTTGGGTGTAAAGCCCGCACACCGAATTTCATTCGTCTAGCTACTTACGGTTTTCAGTCATCGTGTTCACATGCACATGGACGGAGAAACATAGACTTCCCATTGACGGATTTCGTCCAAAATTTGAAAGAAATCTACAGTTTTGGTGTAAAGGCCGCATACCGAATTTCATTCGTCTACCTAGTTACGGTTTTGAGTAATCGTGTCTACAGGCAGACAGATATAGTTCCAAAGCTGGTTTCTTTGAACTGAGGAAGATTTAAAATGTGGAGATTCATGAAAATCTCGAGATCGAATTTGTTATAGAGTACAATACTTTATACTGGAGCTCTTCTTACACGAGAAAGTAAAAAAGAAAGATACACATTAGTTGTTCTTTAATTCGAAATGCTTAAGATTCTTTATTTATCAAAATATTAAGATTATTCTTTACATTTTGATTCGATTTCATATTAAATTTTCTTTCTTTCTGTGCATAATGATAAGGATTACAGAGTTGGTATATTTGGGTCCCTTTCTGAATCTGTGAGAGGGCTATTTGGTGATGGACATAGTAATTCTGAACCACGATCAGATCATGACCTAAGCAAACACCCCATTCTCCAGACTTCTACGCCACACAGCGTGAGGACGTTTGATTCACAACGGCAGATTTTTCTTTCACGAAGTCCGCATACTTGGCGGATCTTCGGTGGAATCGGATCTGGAAGCCTGGAATAAGAGACTCGCGGTCACTAGGCAACCGTGGTAACAATTTCAGAGAATTTTTCCTAGGTTCTTTTAATCAAAATTTGGTCATTTATTTTAACAGTTCCCGAGCAAAAGATGGATTACTATCCATTCACATATCATATTTTAAAAAATAAGCATTTTTTTAAATATAATTTCAATATTATAATGCAGAAGAATTTAAATTCTAATGTAAAATTATACAAAGAAATAGAAAGTGGGGGGGGGGGGCACAAAAAATAATAATCTGTATATTTGTGCTTTTTGATATAAAATTTTTTCAATCATTTCTATGAAATTAATGCTGTTTATTTTGTTAGTTATAATACACAACATTGCTTAGTCATATACAGGGTTGTAGTGGATCCGGAACGCACCGGCACACCGTTCCGGTATTGCTTTTTCTACGAGAAATAGACAAGAAACAATTGAAAAAACCTCCTTAAAACAGGGCGATTTTTCTCACCCAGATTAGAGAGTTCGGGCACTGCTTATGTTGTTACTAAAACACTGGGCATATAACTATTCTTATTGAAACGTCTTTCTAATGGAGTTTCTTCTTCTTTTTAAGCACAAATATTGAGATATTTGAAACTCAATTTGCTAACTCAGAACTTCATCAACTCTGGTGTCATACAGAATAATATTGGGGTCGACATGGCCGCCTTCTTTCAGAACATTCACCATTTATAAGCAAAACAGAGAGGGGGGGGGGAGATCATCCCCATTTTAAGATTTTATTAAAATTTTCTAAATAACTATTTCAATACTTTATTTTCTTATTTATTTTCCATCTTTTAGGTCGCTACAAAATATATCTGATGAAAATAAGGTCGCAAATGGAAACGGTTTAACAAGTCTTTTACTAACAAATGGAAGTGACTCAAAACGTCACAGGAAATAATCACTCAGATAGAGGCTTACTCATATTCATAGGCGGCTCGTCCGGGGGGGCAAGGGGGGCAACTGCCCCCTCACTTTTCAAAGTTCAAAATTAACGATCCATCGAAAAATGGATCCCAAGCTGAAGATTTGCTGAATAATATCGAAAGTTTCCAATTCATTTTTTGTCTACTTCTGATCCAAAGAGTTTTGGAAACTAAAGATACGCTTTCAAAAGTTTTGCAATCAAAATCGCTAATTTTTTTAATAGTTAAAGAACTGGTTAATGCAACAAAAGAATGTTTGCATGAATTCCGAAGTGAAGATTTTTTTGAAAAGTTGTGATATATGTTAACGATATTTGTGAAGCAAAATCATTAACTTCTCCAAAACTTCCACGCTCTAGAAAGGTCTCTTCGGAAATAAGCGGCAGTTCCTTCAGCATGTCACAAAGTGTTAAATCGTTCTATTAAACGTAAATTGCTTTTCCAGTTATAGATGCTGCTTTAAACACAAACGAAAGGTTCAAAGAAAATGAGTTGGATATTTTTCAATCTCTAAAAGATGTAACATGTTCCAATTCATCAAAGATCATAAAAATTGCATCAGTTCAAAAAGTCTCTGAAACATATTATCTTGATATGGAAAAAAATAAAGGGGGATATACAAATTTTTCAGAAAATGTACAAAAAATACATCGACTCTTTGCCAGAAATATCCACGGAGATAACAGAACTGAGGAAAAGATGCAATTTTCTTGTTGAAAAGGAACTCTGTGATATACATATTTCAATACTTGACAAAACTAATCCGAATTCTCCTTGTGATACCTGTCTCAACTGCATCATGTGCGAGAAGTTTTTCATGCTTAAGATCTTTAAAATCATACCTTAGAAATAGTATGTGTCACGAGAGGCTTTCTGCACTTGTTGTTTTGAAGATCGAAAATACTGTAGATATTGACTTTACAAAGGTAATAGAACAATTTGCGAAAAACAAAAATCGCAGGCCGTCTTTCTTCTAATTTATAATACGGATGTATATTGTATAACATAATATCAAATAAATAAATTTATAACTGACCTGCTTTCTCTGTGTTTGGGAGTACGCCGTTTTGTGACGACATCATTGATCGATTCACGAGTTTAAAGAAAGAAGAATTGACTTAATAGGTAAGCGTTTTATATTTTTCTCATGTTGTTATTTCATGAGAATTGAAATTGTTGAATTGGAAGGAGGGACTCTACGGTAGCCATCCGTTCCGATTTTTGAGGTCGTGTCGCGAATTTTTTAGAGAAGGTCATTTAATCAATAATGACGTTAAAATCCAATAATATATTAAATTTTACAAAAAAAAAATCAGCGCCCCACCCACACACTCGCATCTCTTTTGACCCCCCACTTTTTTGGTGCACCAGCCGCCTATGCTCATATTTATCTTTCCTGATAGTCTTATCCAAGGTCAGACGGGCAAACCGGGCAAGTGTCCGTAGTGCCAAAGTCTGGGTGAAGCCAAAATAGGAGAGTTAAGGGGGGGGGGACCCACACATTTTAATAGAATGGAGAAATAAAGTCACATATTTTTAAAATTTGTTGAATATATTTTTTTAGATTCAATTATATAATCTTAAATTTAGCTGAAGTTTAAAAATTCTCACCATAATATTATTGTCATATTTGAAGATAAAACATGCATATTTCTAAGTAAAAGATTGTTTGACATTTAAAATGTTGACATTGTAAATTTTTTTAAAACATAAGTTGGGGGGGCTCCTTATTATTGACTTGCCAGATTGGTAAAATTATGTCGTGGCCTATAGGACCCAGCAATCGGAGGGAGGTGAGTTTACAGAAAAAAAACGTACAAATATTTATAACAATTATATAAATAACGAAATTTTTCAGTATTATTTTGAAAAACTCATATAAAGTGCTGTTTTTTAAAATTTGCAACCATCTAAATATTTAAAATAATTGACGAAACTAAAGAACGAATCCTCCAACTACAACTAGCGGACCGATTTCGACAATTTTTATTTCATTTGAAGGTTTATGACCCCTAGATAAGGCATCAATGGCTGCCTGGCTCCCACCAACATCCATTTTCGAAAGAAATCTCAAAAAACACTACTTCACTGTACATTCTTTATTTCATATGAAAACTCATGAACTCTTTACCTATCCATAACCACCCTCCATTTTCGAGAGAAATCTCAAAACCCTACTTCACTGTGCGTTCTCTATGGGGAAAAACATTGATAGAACCCCTTAGCCTCTACCACAGTGCCAGTTACGCTAATTTTTATTTTATATTTATGCTCAAGACCCCTACGTACGTCATCAATGGTAGCCTGCCCCACACACACCCTCCATTTCCGAGAAATATTGCAAAATAAAACTTAGACAGAGTCCCCGGCATCAACAAATGGACCGATTTCGCTACTTTCCAAGTATAGCTACGGGCTATTAATATTAAGGGCGAACAGCTGGTCGTCGAAGGGGGCACAGATATTGTACATAAAATATTGTAATTATTAATATTACCGTAATAATATTATGTTATCTAGGAGAAACAGAATGCGAATGGTAACAAAAAAAACCCCTAGAAATTCGGATTAGTTAACAGAAAAATATGGTTTTAAAGCTGTGTCCGAATTAGAAAGAAGTTCGTCTGTTTCGAATCTCTTTGTAATATCATTAAATTAACGGAACATAAAGAGTCAGCGAAAAGGCAACTGATAACATAGGGGTGGCGTTAAAAATCTGTCCGACGGGAGGGGGGGAGGGCATGACTTGCTGTACGGAAGTTTATTATTTATCTACTAGTTGAATACCCCGTTGCATGAACGGGGTAAAAACTTTCCCCGATGGAGGGGTACGATCCCGCCCCCCGATCCCCTCACTGGAGCCAGCCAACTCCTCCTGAGGTGTTGCGCTACCCCTAGACAACATTCCACGTCAGACCAGCTAATAACAAGCCAATGGGGATCATCTTATGTATCTTAAGATGCAATCTAAAACAAACCTGTCAATGAAGGTATGATAAGAAAAATCTAGGGAAATCGCAAATCTTTTATCTTGATTTTGATTACAATAGGGATTTTTTCAATGAAGCCAGTTATGCAGGAATCGATAAAACCACTGAAGCAATCGGTCAATACTTAAACGAAGGGGGGGGGGGATTCCCGCTGTTTTATTTACTTATATATTTCCCTTTTCTTCTTCTTATTCGAGACTCTCTTCTAGGAGGACGATTGCAGTCAAAAGTTATTCAAGTTGAAAGTATGCACAAGCTACGAGCGGTCACATCATTGGTGAATAAAGTACGAGAGTTGGAAATTTAATACATATAACATAGGCGCAACTAGGTGGAGCAGGCAGGGCACATAACCTGAGAGCAATCACCAGGGAGCGCAAAAATAAGGAATCATTTAATTGTATTTAAAGAAAAATAAGGGAACGACGGGTAGTATGGGCCCCTTAAGGAAAATTTATATTATTCATTGGAATGAGCTATAACTGATAAAAGACTTTCTTGGAACACTTTTCTTCACGTTGATTATATTAAATAAATTTATCTAAGCTATGCAATTTACATATCACAACTAATTTTTAAGGTAACACTTTGCAAAAATTTTAATATGTCGGGTAATATGGGCCACACCAAAGAGCACAAGGTTTAAAATAAAAACAAATAATTTCTGTGGTTAGAAATGGATATATTTTGATCCTTTAGCCAAATACAATAATAGAAGCAAATTTGCTTACATTTACACCATTTTTCTATTACTTATTTAATCTTAGTTAGTTATTAGCTATTTAATTGAGTTTTCTTCTTTGTAATGTACTTCTAGGTACACCGTAATGGTCGGATACAGCCCTTTAAGATATTTTATTTTCCAAAAACACTTGTAATTGCAATTAGTTTAGTTTAATTATATTAACGTCCCGTTTTGAAGCTACACGAGGGCCATTTTGGGACGGATCTCGTAATTTTGAGCAGCGGTCAGACGACACCTGAGCTTGCACTCCTCTCTCCAAGCTCCCGAACCACACCAACTGCATGGCGTTTGACCACTACGTGAGATTTTGCGCGCAACGGGCCCCATATAGTTATAACAAACCCCATTATACAGGTCTTTGAACCTGGAATCCTCAAACCTCGAAGGCAAGATATTGCCACCAGGCCACTGCATCCCTCCCCCCTACTGCAGGCTTCATGGTATCCTCAGACCACTGTCTCTGTCCTTAGTTTTCAAGCTTCATCTTAAACCTAGGCGTTTTTTTGCAAAGTTAAAAAGTATGTTTTATTCTCAAGACCCATACTACCTGATTTTGGCATGGCCCATACTACTCAACCGACATTATAAGAAAAACATAGTGAATGCTAAAGTCGTGTTAAAGGAAGCAAGATGAAACTTTCACGGCATCTAAATAAATGAAGCTAAATAACAACACTAGTTTCATAATTTTATTTTTACTTGCAGAAGTGCAAGGAGACGTCAAAAATTATATGAAACAACGTAAACCACTTAAAGATTCACAAACAAAATAATTTACTGAAGGACAACATAAAACAGTTATGTCAACCAACTACCTGCTCATGGCAGACTGATACTATGGCTGTACTGTAGGCATAATAATGGGTTGCTATCTACCGGCAGGTCCTAGAAGCACTAGGTGGCCCATTCTACCCGCCGTTCTCCTACATATAAGAACGCGCATATACGTACGTCTTTGGATTACCACTTATTGGAAATTATCTAAGTTTAATTTATGTACGTCTTTGGATCACCACTTATTGGAAATTATCTAAGTTTAATTTATAAGGCAACAAATGAGCACTGATTTTATGTCTCGGCCAATTCTCGGGATAGACAGATTTAAAATTTTTTCACTTCATTCAATTTTTTTTTGTTCTAAATATAGGAACATTGTGTTTAGAAGGGATGAATCACTTGCATTTATTTGCGTATCTAACCTGTATGAAATGTATTAAAGATTTGAAAAACAAAAAAATTAAAAGAAACATTGTTCGGGAAAACAGTTTAAAGATACATAAAATGTATGGTAGAAATTAAAGTTTTAAAACTCTATAGAAATCATAGCGTATTTATATTAACGTCCCGTTTTTAACTTTGAAGCAACACGAGGGCTATTGTGGGACGAACATCGTAATTTTGAACCACGGTCAAATGACGAGGAAGGCGCCTGAGCTGGCATCCCCCTTTCCAAACTTCCGCACCACACCAGCTTACATGTGTTCATATGTATTTAATTTCCACGCATGTTGAGGGGTGTAGTGTGTAAATATTAAGAAAAATTTGTAATAAATGCGAGTGGAACTTGCGTCCTCCTCCTGTTGCTTGTCGGTTCTCTCTCCCCCCCCCCGGGCGCTTTATTGCCTTAAACCCAGTAGGGGGGTCGGGTTTGTGTTGCACCACGTCAGCGGGAGAGTGTTTGGCCCCCTGCGTATATTTAGCGTGCAACAGGTGCAATAACGACGGATCTTCAGTGGAATCTGGTTTCGAACCAGGAACCCTCCGGCCAGACCTTACCATTAGGCCACCGCGGCCTCTGTAGAAATTATAGCATCCAAATTGCGAATAGTTTCTCTTTCTTAATTATTAAGAAATATTTAATGTGATGCAATTTATTACAAATTTATTTGAAATATATCTTTTATTTTAATATCTTCTTATAGTGAAGTTAACAAAATAAGTGGAAAGTATCATCTTAAATATTATCTAGTACTTATATAATCGATCTTTCATCGGTTCTCTGCGCAATTTCCTAAGATTTTTATATCGGTTCTGTGCTCCATTTCTTAAGAACGCATTTGCGAATTTGCGAAGCACAATTCATAAAAGTAAATTTAGAACGATCATCATAGTCTTGGCACTGCCCCAAAGCACTTTTTCCTTGCCACATGAAGAACTCAGGCTAAGAAATTGCCAAAAATAATTATAATTTTATTATATTGTCTTCAGTGTACGGAGGAAAATAATAAATGAGCGAATTTCGAAATTATAAACAGTTACTGAACGTCCTTTTCATTTTCTACTACAAGAATTTATAAGCAAATATTCAGGACATATTAAATTTTTCTGCTTTACCAGAACTCAAATCAAATGAATACTTCCATATAAATTGATAAATAAGATGAACAGGTTGTTTTCCAAAAGTCATCAATCAGTCGTTGGAAAATACTTCTACGAAACTATTAATAGCTTGGCTGTAATCATTATCATTAAAAGGCCTTAAAATCACAATTATAGGATTTTACCTAACAAAGGCTGAAGTGATTTAGAGTCAACTACAGTACATTTTATGGTACATATTTATTAGTTCTATGATATTTTAACTTTAATCCTATCTGATATAAACTGTAACTAGAAATTTTGTCTTGCTTATCGTGCTAGAAAAATTTTTGTAATTGAGTTTGCTTACCCTCCTAAAGGTAAAGAGAACTTTTCGCTTCAATAATATGGATTTTTTTTTTTAATGAAAAAAAGAAAATTTATATAATTAATTATTTTACGGCTAATTATGTATTTTCTGTTGAATACTGCAAATTTATCTTCACAAATTGCCATGTTGAATAGAAATTTTGTCGCAATACGAATTAAAATTTTATTCTTATGATAAGAAACTGAATTTCTCCGTTGTGGAATTTTCTCTTCCAGCTTCATGGAAGTATTATTTCCTTGAAAATTGAAAAAGTACTTTTTACTTTAAATTTAAATTTTAAATTGCAGCTTAAAATTGTTTCAACATGAAACTTGGCATAACGAAATCGACGATAAATTGCCAAATGAGGTAACCCACTCGCATGTCGTTTCTCTTTTGCTCTTGGAAATACGAATGCGTTCGCAAATTTGTGTTGATCCTAACACAAATCTAAAAACTACTTCAATGAAATTAAAATAATAAAACGTCAAAAATAACTAATATTAAAAACTTAAAATAATGCTCTTTGATTTTCGCTGAAATATTAAAATATAGTTCTTCGGTTAGAAAGAAAATAATTAAATAAATTTATGGAAACCAGAAAGAATGCTTATTGAAGAACAGTCAAATGACAAATTCAAACAAAATAAGTTTACATACAATGACAAAAAAATAAAAATAATAAAAAAAACGCCAACATAATTCCAACTTGGAATGGCTTGCTTAAATATTGTTATGTGAATGTGAGTGAGTGCAGGTTTAAAGTTATAGGTCGTGAAATTGCGACTTGCCTCAAGTTACCAGCAAAATTTTCTAAAGATATGATAGATAATTTTCATTTGAGATAAGATAAGATAGCAACGATGTCATTTAAGATATCATAAGATATGAAATTTATTAAGACAGTTTAGATATGATTTATATGCGGAACAACGCCTTCGGCCTCTTTAAACTTTCACGGTCTCTCTGCCAGGATGATTTGCGTGTTTCTCACCAAACTTCCTAAGCTTTATTTATTTATTTTCGTTTTAACTATTAGTATATATTTTCTGGAAAATTTCTTCAGAAGATAAATTCAGCCATCAAATAGAAGAATGTAGAAGAGACGTATTTATCTCTCGCCTAGTTTTGCATTATAATAAGCAGTTTATGATGCTAAACTCCTACTAACGCGGGAAAAAAATTATAGGCACAGAAACTTCGCAATTTAATTTCTTTCCTCGCTACAACACAATGAAAGTGACATGTGTAAAGTAACATGTTATTTTCCTCTTGCAAGATAAGCGATGAGTCAAATTTAAATTGGCGCGACACATTTGGCGAGTATCGAATGATCATTTGGCTCAATTATGAGAAAAAGGTAACAGGCAGTCACATTTCTCAAGTAATTGAAATGACAGCTATTGCTCGGCCAGGAAAACAACTTTTCTACATTAACAAAATGAATGCAAATAAAACCAACCGAAGTATTCTCTCTTCGATTTGTATATTTACACATTTTTTAATACCTTCGTCCCTTAATCAAAAAAATTGAGTATGCTTTTTGGACATCTTCCCGTAGACCGATAGGGTCCAAAATTTCATATCTATCCTATTAAAATTCGAACGTCAACAGACGTATGTATGTATGTCCTTCTATCTTCTCGCGAACCACTGAATCCTGAAACTAGCCGTAAGTACCAAAAGATGGAAAATAATCCAAGGAGTCCATTTCGACTATTTAAATTCCGAAATTGTAATTAGTTAAAAAGATATTCATTAAAAACGTCAAAATGGATGAATTGACGTGCTGCCATTTATAGACAGATTGGTGAATTCATTCACGACGGATTCTTTTTTTTATTTCTCTATTATTAGTTTTCGCATCCGGTGTTGCATTTTTTTTATTTGTTTAACGGAAGTTGGTATTTCTTTTTGAGCGAGCTTCTGTTTTTTTTTTCTTTCATTATTATTCAAATACGGGCAAGACGAAAATATATGTTTTTGGTGTTTAATTTATCAGTTTGGTGTATAATTAAATCGTTTATCGTTTCTGTTTTTTATTTCGTTTTATTTTTTCTTTTGAAAAAAAAATATCATGCTAATCTGTTTTAATTTATAAGCATACGAATTCTCGCGTTTTCATTCAAACCAAACTGCTTTAAGGTAGTAAAAAGTCTAGAACTGAAAGTTTTAATCCAACAAGAGAGGATTCAAAACAGATTTACGTTTGTTGGGGTAGCTTAGTGACAATATTTGTAGGGAAAAAAACAAAGACGGGCGTATGAAAAAATGTGGATTCCGAGAAACGCTGGGTTATTAACTATAAGATAATTAAAAGGTTGGATTTAAAAATTTTAATTAAACAATATAGGATTCAAAGGATTTTTTTACGTTTTGGGGGGAACGTAACGTTTACGTTAGACAAGGACAATATTGTAAAAAAAAAAATATATACGGGCGGTCATGAAAATTAGTAATAAAAAGTGACTAGATTTGAAAGAATATTTACGTTGTGAAAGTAAGGACAATATTCTTGGGAAAAAAAAAAAACGTAGCCGGGCATATGAAAAAATATGGATCCCAAGGCCTCACGTGATCGCACTTCTCTCCGCCCGGGAATATCCCATTATTCAAGATTGCCCGTGCAACGCCGGGCCATGCAGCTAGTAGATCTATAATTTTTGAGTGATCCGTTCACATATTTACGAATAGAAGATTGACAGACAATCCATGCTTGACAAAGGCGGATCTAGGAATCGTTAAGGGGGAAGGCTACTGAAGAAGAAAATGTTTTTCCGTTTTTTTTAACTCTTAAAACGGAGAAATACTTGACAGAATTAATTATTAACTTCAAAATTAATTAAATTTTAATTAATTTAATATATACAAGGGTGGATCTAGGAATCGGAGAATAATACTGTAGAAAAACTATTTTTCATGTTTTTTAACTTTAAAAAATGCTATAAAGTCAAGTAAAATAGTTTAATTTTATTATTTTACACAGAAAGTTCCCCCCTTTTCACAAGATTGCCAATTAGGCGAGGTCAATCTCCTAAACTTTTTCTTACAAAATATGTCAATCACATATTCAACATTGGCTTTACTAACTTTATGAATGTTAGCAATGGCTAGCCTATGGAGCCTTGTCTATTCTGTTGAGCTGTGTAAATAAGTCTTGAGCTACGTTAATGTAGAACAACTGTTATGTGTGCTGTGCTTGTCGCAAACATTGTCCAAACATTTGAAGACGAATAGTCACAGACGGAAAGAAGGTCTTATCACACTCTTTGAGATTTTCAGTTGTTCTCTCTGGTTTTCTTTACCAAACTTTCCTATTTTGTTCGCCATATTTTGAATTCTGATTTTAATTGCAACTTCGAACTTTTAAAAAACATGTTGTGCCTCAAAGTTGCATGAATAAATTCATTGCCGTTGTGGATTGGATTCATCCATGATATAATCCTTCCTGAAATCCCATAAAAATCTGGGTTAAACCTTAACTCAAGTTCGAAAATAAAATAATCAACCATAGGTATAAATATCATTCGTCAGCATTGCTTGAAGGAACATTTTACTAGTTGTTTGCTTGCCACATGTTCTAGGAATCATCATTCGCTGTTAACATTGTCAGATACACTCAAGTCCAAAAGTTAAGCATAATTCGTAAAACGAAAGAGAATTGGATTTAATACGGGTCTTAAAATCAGGTTATGGAGAACTCGCGGAGAGTACCGTAGAAACTCACGCTTACAGTGAAGTATTACGGTCCGAGGGTGTTTAGGGACCAATAAGAAAAGTAACGTAAGATGAAAATTATTTGGGCCCATCCTGTCTGGCTCAGAAAGTTACGTTAATGATTTTAACTTTCATCATTAGCTGTGTTTTGATTAGGCGCAATACTTAAAATGAATTTTCGTAAAAATAATTCAGATTCTGAGGATATAAATGTTTATTTTAAGAAATATCTCAGCTATAACATTTTAAAGTTTTCTGAACCAAATTATCCGAAATTTTCAGAATGTGTGATAAATGTATATCGGATGGTTATGTTAAAATTAATAAGTCGACGAATATTCAGAAAATGAGCATATTTGTAATGAGTATTATTAATGGATGAAAAACATAACGTAATTTTTTTCTTCAGAACGCAAAGCCAGAGGGCAACTTATGTATAAAAAATTCCAGTTAAATACCGTTAAGATTTAGAATACAGGCACGTAACGAACTGAATTTTAGCTGCTCAAAGAGATAGTCTAAAATGATGAGGAATTTTCACAAATGAACTTTTAAATTTGAATGTCGCATAGTTTTTAACATATTAACCTTGCTAATCTCAATACAACTATTCGAAAATCTGCTTAAAATATTGAGTTACAGATATAACGCGGCTTGTTCGAGATCTATAATTTTTCAGTATACCGTCTCCTTTTTTTTCCCCTTCAACATTGTCACTAACTTTCCCAATACAAACGTAATCCTTTTCTAATTTTATCTTGTTGAATTAAAATCCAAACTAGCTTTTTATTACCAGTATTGTTGAATGAAACTGAAGTTTGAAAGAATTCATTTATTTTAAAACTTTAAACAATATGCTGTATAATACACAATGCATGTTTACAAATGAACTTTCTTCTGTACAGAATTTTCTGGCTGTTGTTGATAATAATATAAACTTAAAAAAAAATCTTAGAACGAACAAAATGTTGTCAAAAACTATATGTTTCAAAATAAAACATCAAAAGACAAAAAGAGAAAAAAAATGAAGAAAATTGATTTTTTCACATAGTTTAAGAATTAGACCATTCGCTAGAATCATTCCTTCACTGCTATTAGTCGTTTGCAAAAAGAAAATTAGACTTTTTTTCCACCAGTTCCTCATCTAAGTCAAAAGAATAATACATAATGAGGAATAAATAAAAATAGCACCAAAAGACAAAAAAAGAGAGAAAAAATTACAAGAACATAAATTAAATATCAGTGAAGAAAAAGAAAATTCGCAAAAAATACAAAAACGCCTGATATACCATTGTACAAAATTAGAATAAAAATCTAATTGATTTTTTTTTAAATTAGATTCTTAGCTCCCTCTTGTTCAATCCATCACTGTGCCAGATTTGGTCCCGGAAGTCAAACGGTTCACGGGTATAAAGAATACAAAACAGAACGTACATACATACTAAAAAAATGCTTTTTAATACAGATTTTCTACATAGTATTCTCTCCACTGAAAACTGCTTCAGCGGAGTCGTTGTACGGCAAGTCGCTGTACCGCGTTAAAATCAGCATGAGCAATACTAACTGAACGGTTC
>BGPR01009952.1:2927-15320 GCA_013235015.1 Araneus ventricosus | reverse complement strand
GCTATTGATTTCTGACGATCCGACCGATCCGACGGGATCCGGCCGGATTGACAATATCGTATCTATTTTTTGCCTTTTTCATTCCAAAATCAACTGTATAAAAGATGATAAAGTGAGTGTATTACAAAGTTTATAAAAAAGCGTTAATTTCTTATGAAATTAACTTTATTTATACCGTTATAATTAATCAGCATTTACATATGAATCAACAAATAAAAAATTTAGCAGTGTAACTCAGTTAAATTGTAATTGTTATAATAGTTTAGTAATACTCAGATAATGACGGGCGGTTAAGTTCAGTCTCACTTACTAGATTAACATCAATGAGTAACTTGTAATGCAAGGCATAAATCTAACTAAACTGCTTATCAACTGAGATCTACAATTAGGGTATTTTAGAAGGCCTTCGCTAAGTCTCATTCTTAAGTAATTATGACAGTCATCATATATCTGTTTAATCAATGGCACAAATTATACAATCAAGAGTTTAAAACTCTTCGTATTTTTTATATACTTATTTCAAATTATTATTTGGCAGTAAAACAATTAAAAAAACTCACTTTGGTTTTGAAAAATTGTCAGGAAACAAAAAGTGTTAACTGTGTCATCTGTCAATCGATCTCTTACAGAGCTACAAATATAACCAGCGGCCTAGAAAAGCCCCTTTTCGTTTATGGCTTGCTGTTTTATTGTCAACAAATACTCATGAATAGAAGACAAGTATTTCAAACTCCTTCACTTTCTACATGCAGTCATTTCCTTTCTTAATGTTTTCTCATAATCTTTCTTTTTTTTGGTATTATGTTCTAGGTTTTCATATCTTGCTGGATTTGTATCTGTAATTTTTTCTTGTAATGTCAAATCACTTTTCAATGACGATTTAATCTTGAGTTATTTTCTACTATATTATCTACATTTTCTTTGTGCTTTCATCATTTGAACAACTCTTTCTAAGATATTTTTCTATTTAGTCTTTACAACTTTTTTTTTTTTTTCGGTATAGTAAATGTATCATAAGTTCGTCTTGTATCATCATCATATTTTTTTATTCTGTAAGTATATATTAATATTCCTGTTTTCATTTGAATTATTTCAAAAGTGGGTATGCTTGTTTCAGAACTTTAGACTAGTACCTGTAAATGCAACACAAATAGGTACATACTTTACAATTTAAAAACGTTATTTCATCACTATGTAAGAAGAAAGTCGTATTATAAAGAAAAGATCAGAAATATGGATCAAGTTACTCAATTCATTTCTTAAGTCTAATTATCTACTTAAATCATTCTCGTACTCGTAAATGCAATGAGCAAACATAATTCATCTATCAATTGAACAATAAGAATGTCTATATGTGAAACGAAGGGGTGAGTTAGCGTCGAACGACTCCAGGCTACTCACGCATTTAAGTATCACCTAAATTTTGCAACAACGCGAGTATTTTTCAAGAAATCGGGCTTCATAAGTTTTTTTTAATTTACCGATCCGGTGATCGGATCCGGTAGACGTTCAATACGCCGGATCCGCCGATTACCGGATCTGGTTTTCCGGATTGCAATCCCTAGTCCAGACGAATCTATCGCACTTACAGCTCTTGAAATTTGGCACAATAGGTAGCCTTATGGCGACCCAATGCACCTAGAAGCCGGAATATTAAAAATTTAATCTAGAAAATTTTTTATTTTAATGTTTTGTGTTGTTTTGGTTGATTTTTCGCACCACTTCTTAAATAGAATGGTTTTGAATAATTGTACGAAAAATAGATACAATCTCATCGAAAAGCTATATACACGATTTCGTTCTAATGAAGCTAGTTTTGAATTTTTAACGTAATTTACTGAATTTTGAGATTTTAAAAAAATAGTCAGTTTTGCTGTCGAAGTTTTATTTTTTGTTTTAAATTTTGCTTCATCCAACGTTCTTAATGACACTATTATTTTCAATTTTTTCAGCTTATAACTGTAAAGTTTCTGACGGATTTAAAACAAGAACGGGTTAAAATATAATTGCCGTTTTTTTAATTTAATTTTTTCCAGGTTTGGTTGAAAGATATTTTCCCTAGCGATGCTTCCTTCCATGACACCTCTCTGAACGTTGCGGGCAGAATTTCATTGGCTGACGTCATAACCTTCTTCACGATTATTATTTTCGGATTCGATTGATTTATATTTTGTTGCTGTATAATTTATTTATTTATTTTAAAGAAAAAAAGCACACTACAGAGAAACTCCATTTACAGAGAGTGCTGACAACACACAAAGAACAAAAGTCATAATGGGTAAATGGAAAAAATAAATAAATATATATGCCTTAGAAAAAAGTAGACCACAGAGAATACATAAAATCATAAATTAAAATTATGCAAACTTATATATAATTAAAACGAAAACACATACTCACAAAACTTTAAGAGACACTATGACACCAAAGCCGTATTTTAAAATTTAAAGTACATTTCCAAAAGTAAGGGTCAAAAATAAAACACGCAAACACCGAGTCTAATAAAACACACCAGGAGTTTAAGAAAGTTTAGAAACGTAAATACACACTTGAGATTTTAAAAAAAATGCAACACTCTATGATAAAAAATAAATCAAAACATGGCGCCAAAAAACTGGTCGAATACATAAGAACACGAAAATCAAATAGCATAAAAAATCGAAAAATGTTGTATTAAGGCAAAATAAAACATATCATGTATTTAAAAGATGCAAAACATTTTGGACTTAAAAGCACCTAGAGACTTATTAAAAAATGCTTGCTCATCAGAGAACGTGTTAAAATTTGAGAACCTATATAACGAGAACCCGTTAATATAAACATAACTATTTTCACGTTGCATTTTTTAATATTGTTTCGATTAACGTACTCTTGTATTGTTTTTCTACACTTTAAATGTCATTATCGGGAAGAAAAATAAGCGAGAAAATCAATAATGTGTATATTTTGTTTTGTTTTCTAGAACTTTTTCATGTCATTGTGTTGCTTTTTTTTTTTTTTTTCATTTTGTTGAATTCCTGATTCCACTGGCAACGCCGTGCGCGTACTCGCTAGTTTTAAATAAAATCAAGAATTTGGTTTAGCTCTGGGGGCTGTAGCCCCATAACCCTCCCCCATATGAGGTTTCGCCCCAGTCGTCATCAGGTTTAATAATGGCAAATGGAGACCTGCATGGTATATTTTAATTTCCATCATCATATTTTGGCTATAAAAGTGACGAAACGCGTTAATGTTTTGCCTCCATGCTGTGGCGCGTAGTTGAAGATAAGTTGCGCCTGGGGCAAAATATGAGGTTTTCTCCCCCAGTCGTCAGCAGTGGCTTAGTAATGGCAAAATGAGTCCCGCATGGTAGTTTTTCATTTCATCATCATATTTGGCTATAAAAAGTGACGAAACGCGCTAATGTTTTTGCCCATGCCGTGGTTATGTATGAAGATAAGCTGCGCCCTCGGGGCAAAATATGAGGTTTTCTCCCCAGTCGTCAGCAGTGGTTAGTAATGGCAAATGAGTCCTGCATGGTAGTTTTTCATTTCATCATCATATTTGGCTATAAAAAAGTGACGAAACGCGTTAATGTTTTGCCTCCATGCTGTGGCGTAGCGAAGATAAGTTGCGCTCGGGGCAAAATATGAGGTTTTCTCCCCCAGTCGTCAGCAGTGGCTTAGTAATGGCAAAATGAGTCCCGCATGGTAGTTTTTCATTTCATCATCATATTTGGCTATAAAAGTGACGAAACGCGTTATCGTTTTGCCCATGTGGCGTAGCGAAGATAGTTGCGCCTGGGGCAATATGAGGTTTTCTCCCCCAGTCGTCAGCAGTGGCTTAGTAATGGCAAAATGAGTCCCGCATGGTAGTTTTTCATTTCATCATCATATTTGGCTTTAAAAAGTGACGAAACGCGTTAACGTTTTGTCTCCATGCAGTGGCGTAGTGAAGATAAGTTGCGCCTGGGGCAATATGAGGTTTTCGCCCTCAGTCGTCATCAGTGGCTTAGTAATGGCAAATGGAGACCCTGCATGGTATTTTATTCACTTATCATCATCATATTTGGCTTTAAAGTGATCGAATCGCTTAATGCTTTGTCTCCTGCGCATAGCGTAGAAAGAAGGTTCGCCTGGGGAAAATACGATGAGTCCCCCAGTCGTCATTAGTGGCTTTACCAAGAGCAAATGGCGATGGGGTATTCTAATAATTTTTCGCCCCTAATTATATTTAACTAAAATGTGACATTATCCTCTAATATTTTATTCCCCATGGCGCATACTGGCGCCAGGGCATTATACCCCCCTTCCCCCAGTCGCTACGCCACTGTCTCCATCGCACCCCTCTCCGAAGGCTTCTGATCGCCCATTCCCACCTTGCCCTTCCGTCGTTACTCATTGTCCAATCGTAGAGAGGACGGTTGCTTAGTTTATTATATTAACGAAGCAACACGAGGGTTATTTTGACTGACTCGTCTTTTGAGCCGCGGTCAGATGAGAGACGACACTTGAGGTAGCTTCCCTTTCCAAGCTTCCGCACCACACCAGCGAAGGACATTGACCCCTACGCTATGTTAGCATTAAAACAGACCTTACCTTACAGACTGATCTTCATGGAATCGATTTCGAATCCTGGAGTCAGGCCTTCCGGTCAGACTCTTGCCGTTTGGCCACCGCCATAGTATAAAGGACGAGAAATGTTATAATGGAGATGAAAATCTTAAATAAATAAAAAACACTTAACGTACGCAAATAAAACACTGAAGAATATGTAAAGGAAATGTGAGTCAATGTTTTCTAAAAAGGATTTGAACATTTATATTGCTTTGAGAGTAAGAAACAGTTGTTCAACTAATTTGCACTCTTACAGCTCTATAAATCCTTACTCGATATCAAAATTTCACTTCCGGTTTATCATTTAAACTATAGCTCTGATTTCTAGTTGTCATAAATGATAAAAATAAAGCATTTTAGAATCCAATATATGGCCTATAAATGATAAAATAAACAAATTTTCACCGGAATGAGGATATGAGTTAGTCACATACTCTACCTTGATCCCACTTCATCATTGTTGGTGAAACGTTAATTACATGATACATTGTATGACATACCCACTACGAAAGTAACAACATTCTTTTGCTGTCAACATTGTTAATTGTTAATTCAGCTTGCCCTCAATTGCCCTCCGTAATGTGGCTGCATTATATCGAATGCGATAAATAAATCCAAGCCAGAATGAGTTTCAGAAGAAAATAAAAAGGAAAAAAAGAAATGTAAAAAATTATATTACAGAGAGGAAAACAAGACATGAAGGATTCCGACGGGTAAATATTATTTTCGCACATCCACACACACAAAAGAATAATAATTTCTCATATTTGTATTCAGGCAGGTAGGCGCTTTTTTGTTATGAATGAAATGGTCGCTTTGTTAATGGCGCGCTTGAAGGTGACATCAATTCCATTTCGGGAGGCAGTAAAGCAGAAGAGGCTTGGAGTTCTCGCTCGCCTGAGCGTAGCAATGGTCAGAAGAATTCGCTTCCAGAGCGTGGATTTGAGACAGAATTTAATTTCACGTTGAAAATCACTGATCATTGCCCCCGAATGAGGGTGATTTCCGTTGGTCGGGGAGGAAATAGAATTTGATAGATATATCGCTTGGTTTTTCTTTCGATAAGTTGCACGATGTCTTGATACGCTGAAGTAGCGCCGACTTGGTGAGATAGTCTCCAGCTGTGTGACCGGATAAAAGCAAAGACCCGCAAGGTATGTGGGTTTGATGCAGGTAAAGCTCGTCAGGATCATGTGTCCTCATCTTACAGTGAAATAATGCAGATACCTGGAATATGGCTGTCAAAAGCAGTGGCGGATTTATCAATATGAGGACAGCGTAGCATTGCTTCGAGGCCCACCCTCTCTACTGCACGCAATGCAAATTCGCGGTTTGCTTACATACGATCGAATAGGTTTTGAGGTCCCTAGATTATCGAGGCACAGGCGAGCGCCTCTAACGCCTGTGCGAAAACCACCACTGGTCAAAAGTACGGATTCCAGTGGCCTATCTGACCATAGTTAAAAAATTTAAACGCGCCTGTCCCACAGCACCTATAAGTTTCAACGGAGCCTTACCCCCCCCCCCCAACGGACAATAAAGCCATCTGCAAGATGCTTTTAGGCGCTCCCTCCACAAACGGAAATAAGAGATTCATTATTGAAGAAGGGGATCGTGAAAAATACTTTTTGATTATAGATTTTTTTTATTATCAAACCTACCTATGCGGACAAGATGTTCTATGGTATGTAGATTAAGAGAAAATAATAAAAAATTAAATTAAAATTTAATATTGAAGCAAGGGGGTTGAATTTTCTGAAAAATGGAAAATATGAATTTGATTATACGATTTTAAAAAAAATTATTATTAATCAAAAACCTACTTATGCGGAAAAGATGTTCTATGGTATGGAAAATAAGAGAAAAATAATAAAAATTAAATTCTAAATTTACTACCGAAAGGGGATTGAATTTTCAAAAAAAAAAAAATGGAAAATACTTAATTTTGATTATTGATTATATGATTTTAGATTCTGAAATAAATTTTTTTTTGCAATATAAATAACCAAAAGTGATGATTAATGAGTAGGTGAGTATTAAATAATGAGTATAATGTACATTGTAACATTTTATGACTCAGCTCCCCTCCCACACCGTCAAATCAGTCCGGTTAAACAACTAGAGCAGTAGGCAATCCCATCTTTTTTCTGTCTCCTGTTATCCTCCCACCCCTCCATAAGTCGGAAGTGGTACTTCATGGAATCTTCCCTACACTCACACCTGTAGTGACAAAAGTTTTAGCTGAGTGTAGAACATTGGACCGATTTGGTACTTCCGACGAGTAGGCGCTGCATCGTGTCAGCTGCGCTTCAAGATGTGCGCATTATCTCAGAAAGCAATGTTTTGAACGTTGTTGACAGAAATAAAATTCGGTGGGAGATCAAAGGTCAAGAACATCTTATTGTCTCAGATCATAAAAAGATTATGACCAAACGTTTTGAATATACTTCTGATGGCCGAAAAGACAGGACTTATCAATGGAAGACAACAGAAGAAAAGTCATAATAGAAAACGCATAAGTTGGAAAAGAACCTGGCTCTCAGTACATCGGCTACGTGTCTGTAAATTTCGGTGAGCTCAAATTATTGAAATAAAATATAGTAGTTTTTTTTTTTTGCTCTGCGTGACATGACATAGATGTAAATAAGTTGGTTGAGACGGAACAGGTGTCAAAAGGAGGTTATACGTAACATGGAACTGATCCTGAATCGTCCACTACAATGGTTTCAAATTACACGCCAACGAGCTTCCACTACATCATCTTTTCGCGCACGTGGATAGAATCTACACCGGGGCCCAGAAGCCTGACTGATAAGAAAGAAGTGAAAGAAGAAAATCGTTAGCCGATGCGAGAAGCTATCTGTAGTTTCATCCACACCAATAGAAAACACGCTATGTGAATGACTAACAAGAAAGCACTTTACTGATCAACTGTATTAATGGAAATTTTGTGAAGTCAGAAACTGCGACGTGCGAGAAAGTCCATCGAAGATAAATCCTGAAAAGTTTTCACTACTAAGGTGAGAATGCGCGAACAGAATTCTCAGGTTCAATGTAGCTCACGAAATTCATCCGAGGCTTTTATTGACATTAACGACATTCATCGCAAAAGTCTATGCGTCTAGTGGTTCAAGATCAAAACGAAACCATAATTAATCTGAGGTAGATTTGCATCAATCCGTTCTATCGCGTTATTTCTCGAATGATTTGAAGGATGTCATAGACCCTGGCTATTAAAAGAAGCTGATTTTGGCCATCCAGAAAATGTCCTGACATCAAGCTAGCTGACGACAGAAATCACATAAGGGAATTAGCCCTTCGAAGAATTCTGAAAGCAGGCAAAGTCATTACCTACTGCTCTAGTTGTTTAACTGACTGATTTCACGGGAGGGGGAGCTAGCAGCCATAAAATGTTGCAAATGTACATTATACTACACTACTTAGTACTAACTACTCATTAATCATCACTTTTTTTTTATTTGCAAAAAAAAACAATTTATTTCGAATCTAAAATCGTATAACCATAATCAAAATTAAGTATTTTTTCCATTTTGTTTTTTTTTTTGAAAATTCAATCTTTCGGTAGTAGTAAATTTAGAATTATAGTTTTTTTATTATTTTTTCTTATTTTCCATACCATAGTACATTCTTTTTCAGCATAAGAGGTTTGAACACTAATATTTTTTTAAAATCTTATAATCAAAATTCAGTATTTTTCCATTTTTTTCGAAAATTCAAATCTCAGGCAGTATTAAATTTTGAATTTAATTTTTTTATTATTTTTTCTAATCTCCATGCCATAGAACATATTTTTCCGCATAGTAGATTTTGATTAATACTAATTTTTTTTTTTCTCCATAGGAAGAACGATCCACCACCTACTGGAGTAGTGACCATTCCTACGAGATGGTGGCCATGGCTTTGGCACCCCATTGGCAGTTGTTACGTATGATTTTGACACATACATCCCATCAGAGCTAGCTACAATGCTGTCATGATTTAATTCTGCCGAGAGTAAAGGAATCAAGGGATACTAATGCATATAGTAATCGACGCTCGCACTAAGAACTCTAACTTGAACGGGAATCGAATCTAGGGTCTAAACATGAGAGGAAATGCCATACGCATACACTATCGCTTTTTTTAGACCAAGAAATGTCACATCAATAAAAACTGTTTACTGATTCAACGGGCGAGCTCTCTACTTGTGGTTTGTCCACGGACAGTTTGCACGTTTATCAGTCATCCGGGAATGGAAAAGATAACACTACAGCTTGAGGTTGTTGAAGCTCACAAATCTTCAAATAAACCTGACTGAAAGAAAGGCTTTGAACTTTATCCTTATGGGCGCAAGAACATCTACAGAAATCTAAATGAGCAAGTCCGTAACAGTGTGAAAGAAGAATTTATGTTTTATGAAAGATGCATTACATTTGGACCCTGAGAATAGTTTTGGAAATAAGAACAGTTTTCTTGGGTCAATCTGACCAAATGCTGCTGATTGGGAAAGCAAACTTCTGCTGAAATTATTAATAGAGTCTTCTTGATGTACCTGATATGAAAATAAAAAACAACGATCAGCTGTTTGACGAAGTTGTGCTTGGTAAGGAGTATTTGCAGTCAAACTGGGAACAGTGGAAGCAAGAAGAGACTACCAGAGATGTGATTATTTCATATGAAGAAAAATGGCTCAGGCTGTTTGGTCACTTCAAGGAGAATCACATAGCAGCCTCCAATCTGATCAAGATTGTTGAGTATGCCTTCTGCGTACCTGGGACATCAGCACCAGTTGAGAGAGTATTTTCTTTGATGAACAACGCATGGGCTGATGATAGGGGTTTGATGAAGGAATCTACGGTTAAAGGCTTGATAACATGTAAAATTAATATCGGATTAGCTTGTGAAGATTTTTACAACAAGATTAAAAGCAAAAAAGACTTTCTAAAAAAAGTCCTAGCCAATGAAACGTATACGTAAATATTGCTCAAATTTTTATTCCTCATTCAAAGTGTTTCTTCTTACTTAAGTAACTTATAAATATTAACATGTAAGAAATAAAATGTTTAAATTTATATGCTTGTGTCATTTATTATTACCCCTGGTTTAGGTTCCTAATCAGTAACCATTTATTCATAACATTGAGAATAAACTATCCTCTAAAATCCTCCAAAGGTGTGTACCCTTGCATGTGTCCCGGTTGAACATTTCAGAAATCTGGCAAGCCTACATAAAGGCATTAGCGTTTTGTCAACGTGGCCAGTGGCGTTGCGTGGGTAAGTGGTGCCCGGAAAATATCATATTTTTATTCCAGTCGTCGTCAATGGCTCAATAAGCGTAAATGGTGCCAGAGGCCTGGTGTTATTTTTATGTCTCCTCATCATATTTCGCTTTAAAAATGACATAAACGAAGTAGGTTTTGACTCCAGGACTCCCCCTAAAACTAGCGCCCGGGACACCTCTACACCCCTTGCACCTCGGTCGCTACGTCACTGTCATTATTACACCTGTGTATCATCATTGAGGCTGACCTGATGCGAAGGAAATAAGTTATTCCTTGTATAAAAACTCCTTGAAGAGGACTCGACGAATGTAAAAATGTAGTTACGGGACCTCTTGAAATGTTCAGGTAATTGTTTGGATGGATAATTGATGAAGAGAATTTCCCTTCTCCACTTCTTCGATTTTAATATCTACGGCTTTGGATGGACAATTCCTAAATAAAGGCATTAAAATAAATAAAGATTCAGAAATTTATCCCCTTATAGCACCATGGAACAGTTCTGTAACAAACCACTTCAGTGCGCACAAAATCCAAAATAAACGAATAGTCCATTTTGAATCAATATTGAAACACAGGTACATATATTGTACAGGTATGCAATTTTAGTGCATTTCCACAAAAACAGACTGCTAGTAGTTTTAAGTCGGTTTGAAGCTCACTCTCCGCGTGTGTGTAAATAAAGCGAAAATCGAAAATATTTCTCCTTACTCTAGTACATGTTTTTGTGTAACGTTACAATAAGCGAAACAATTGTTTCAAAATATTTCATACTTCTCAAACTTTCTGGAAAACTTTAAAGCGTTGTGCTGTAACGATGCGACATAAATGTTACATTTCCTTTTTCTACTGCTTCTTCTTTGAGGCTTTTCTCCTGGCGGTAGGACAGTAACCACAACTTCAACTACTGCCGACGCCAGCTGGCCACTTTCAGCTGAGCTGTCGGCACGTAAACATGGCTGGTAGAATTGATGCTCCCGCCAAGTGCGAGTTGAATAGTTTTCTTCGAGCAGGAGGTTGGTTTGTGGAAAACTTTGTTCTTGTTTGGTTTGTTCTTGTCAGACTTTACAAGACTGCGAAGAGCCATTCTAACTTCTGGAGATGTCCTCATTCATGACAACGCCCGCCCTCACAGTGCTGTTGTAGTTTAAATGGGACGTGTCTGATCACCGGCATGTAGCCCCGACTTAGCGACGAGTGATTTTCATCTCTTCACTGAAATGAATAACTGGCTAGGAGGCCTAAGCTTCCAGAAAAAATGAGAAGATTCTAAGCAACGTTAAGGCCCATCTCACATCACTGGCGGCAACGTACTTCGAAGAAGGGATCGGAAACCTGGTACACCGATATGACAAATTCTAGAATCTTCAGGGCGATTATGACGAAAAATAACCATGTTAGAACAGAACTTTTGATAATAAATTTATTTTTTTCTTTACTCTTTTCATTTCTTATGGTCCATCGGAGGTGGAAAAAAAACCGTCTCTCGTATTTTAGCATACAAAAACACTCTGCAAATGCTAAATATGTTCATACGAATAGAATGAAGATCTAGCCTATTCCATGCTTCTTAAAGTAAAATCATTTAGTTTTGAATATTTGAAAAGTCAAAGATATTCTAAAAACGGTATCTTTTTTATAGTGTTATTCAAAACAATTGCACCGATTACAAATGGCTATAACTTCCCTGAAAACAAAGATAGGAAGAAATAAATTCGAACACAATACAGAAGGAAGCTTGAAGTATGGTTTGCTTACGTGATATTTGCTCATTGTGACTATCCTTGGTGACAGAGACAATATCCAAGTAGTATTCCATTTCATTATCATTTGAAACATTCTCTATACGTACCTCCAGTTTGCTGTTCGTTCACAGTTCACTGTCCACGCAAAAGAAAGAGTCAAGACAGAGTCTACGACAGATTCCAATGAAATGAAGACACAAGTAAGAATTTCCGAAGATTTAGATAGGCACATGCAGAACAAGCATGTGGCTATTGAACAAGCATCAATGGCTGCGAACATGCTTCGCAATATCTGACGCGAAATGGATTCCCTGGATATTGCCCGTGTTACCAAGGGAGGTTATATACGACAATTATTACATTACGCAACCGAAACTTTAAAACTTCTTTCTGCATTTTATTCAGAATTTATCTTCTTTTCGTTGTCTACAAGGAGGTCATAGGCATTTGTAATCAATGCAATTGTTTTGAATTACCCTGTATTACAAGGAGGAATATTTAAGGTACTAGAGAAACAGCGAGGTGGCAATACTAAAATGATGAGATTATGTGTCTTATAAGTTTGAAGCTTCAATCTGAAAGAACAGAATGAAGAAAGTTCTAAAGCTCAGTCACATAATTTTGGAATTCGATTTTCTTTTACAAAATAGAAAATTTTGCTCTCTTTTAGGGAAAATATAGAATGTTTTAAAGACTCAAACGGGGAAATGTAATGACAAACCAAATTAAGACGTGTTCACTACAAGCAAATCATTGGGAACGGTCAAAAATATTT